>JZKD02S0550780.1:935085-954549 GCA_000966675.3 Picea glauca
AACCCTTAATTAAGAGTTAATCATACTTCAGCTAATCATAATCAAAATAATTAATTAATAACATATAATTAATTATGGTTATATAATAATTAATTATAATTTAGCTAATTTTTAGAGTTATTTATGAAATTATTCATATTAATAAGTAAAGGGTCATTACAGCCATTCAACATGAAATCGAAACTCATATATTGATCATGCGCTCACAGCATAATATATAATCAAAGTTTTATAAAACATTGTAACAAAAGAAAAATCGATAAGTCAAAGGTTTATGAAAATAAGGATCGCATCACATAAAACTAGATCAAACATGACCCTTATGAAATCAAATATAACCCATAGCTCAAAGTCTCATTAATCAAAATGCGCAATCAAAGTAAGAGTATATAAATGGATATAGTTTGAACGAAAACCACTCTAGCCACTTAATAGCAAACCAAAGGTAAGTGCCTTTCAGAAGATGATAAAAGTCCAAATAACGATGGAGGGGTTTTCACACTTTCAGTTGTGAAAACTGAATCGAAACCAAATTGCAATCGTCATTATAAATAAAATGTCTAGTCGCAACACGCGACGATGACTTGTCGTTTAGGAGACAATAGGTGTAGGCAGCTTTTAGGGCAATTGAAAAAATTGAATTGGCTTCCAACATACGTGCATGTGGTTGAGCACAAGGTGAACGTGTGAATCCCCATAGAGTTGGGTGCTTCGTTATGAGAAAAAGATGAAGATGATGTATTAGCCTCCTCTGAGAAAAGATTTTATATGATGAACTCCAATGACTCTCTTATGTAATGCAGTGGGAAAGAATATCTATTGAGTGGACGTGCATGTGGATGAGCACAGGTGAACGTGATCCTAGTGGTTGAGCACTAGTGAGAGTGGTTCTCCTGTGTAATGCAATGAGATAGAGTTATGGACATACCTATGGATGTGCACCTAGTGGTTTAGAACTAGTGGGTGTATGAGATCCCTTGCTATATTTTTCAATAGTCGGACCTGCATGTAACCCTAATTGTAATGTAAAGGGTACAGGTTGGCCTCACCTTAAAGTAAAATATAATTAATCTGGTTAATATTAATTATATTGTGAGATAGAGAGGTCGGCCATGTTGTGCCAATATACACTTTTGTTGGCAGGTAAAGTCTAATATAAGTAAAGGTAAATTCCCCATTGAGGAATCATATCACAAGTGTGAGTTTGGAAATTTCAGCAAACACTTGTTCTTGGGAAAAGTGCCCACCTCTCTTGGGCACTAGGTTTCTGGGGTTTGTGAGCACCCTTTTGTGTGCTAGGTTCTTATGGTGGTGGAGGTCTTTATCTTGAAGAATATATCAAAGGATTAGTTGGGTTTTCTTCCCTTGTTGAGAAGGGTTTCCCAGGATACTTCTTGTGTACTTGTGCATGTTGTTTCTTCTTGTGATCTTGGTTGCTACAACAAATTGTCTATGGTTTAAGTAAAATGCTAAAATGGAATGAACTTAATGCTTAAACCTAGCTTATTTAAAAATCAACATGGTTTTAGAGCATAGGTCTTGAATAACCCATTGCACAAGCATCTACCAGTCTCCTCTATTTTCTGCAGAACCGTAAGGTCCTCCTAGGGTTTCTACAAAATATATACGACCCTCCTAGGGTTTCCATAAAATATGTACAGCCCTCCTTTCTAAGGTGTTTCATCTCTTAATACTTGAATGTTGGGGATAATTTTGGCATAGAAGAGTACGGATTCCTCCAGCGCACCTCCAGAGACTCTCAGAGTAAAATTTCAAGCATTTTGAAATTTTTTCCCTAGGGTTTCGCTAATTTCTGCAAAAATTTCAGTATTAGGGTTTATGCAACTCATTGAGGAGCTCTTCAGCTCACCATTGTTATCCTATCTTTCAAAGGATTATTTTTGGAAGTCATAAGTCCAACAAAACCTAAAAGTGCTAGCCTAGCCTAGCTGTTAGGTTTTCTAGCCCAGTTGACAAGGGTTTGTGAAGAATCTAAGACTATGATGGAAGATAAGCTTGATGGATCAAGCAACTTCAATTTCCTGGAAGACAAGACTTCAGAAGAAGACTTATTGTGGGTGATACAAAATGGTTTACCAGAGACAACTATCAATTAATGGAAGGAAGATGATGTCATCGCAAGGAAGCCAATCATCTACTCAAGCCCTTACATTGAAGGGCCAGCTTCAAAATAAATAAGATGACAAAAGGTGACACTGTGACTATCTTCTTCATAAAGATCTCAGAGAACGTAGATTAGCCAGGTGCCATTGGGGAAATCATATCATCACCCTCAGGTATGCACTTTTATATATATTATGTGTATCATTGTCATGAGGGTAATTGCAGGAGGAAGGAACCTTTTGTTGAAGTCATGGATCCAGAGGGGTCTCGGTGCATTCAAAGGAACAACACACTGGAACTGGAAGTGAAGACTCCAGGTTTGATTGTTTTAATTATCATTCCTCTAATCTATATTTCTAAATTTTTCTACATTACAAGTAGGTGTTGTAGTTGTGACAACAATCCTTAAATTGTTTTGATTCTAGAGATGTACTCATTATTCTCCTTTAGAAGATGTTATTGTGTTGGTTCCTTTTGTTTTCTTGTTCCAGACAGGTTAACAACAAAGGAATATGTTTATCCTTTAGAGGGAGTCACTTGACTCAGAGGGAGTCAAAACTATTTGAGAAAGTGGAAGAACAGAACCATCATTGAGGCAACCAATGCCATAATGCATGGTCGAAATCTTTCTATGATTCTATGGGCAGAAGCATGCATGAAACAGTATATTTTCAGAACAAGAGTCTTTGCCAGACTTTGAAAAACATAACTCTCGAAGAAGCCTTCACCAGAGTAAAGCCTGAGATTGAACACTTCAGGATATTTGGGTGCCCAGTGTATTTTCATGTACCCAAAGAGAAGAAGTCCAAGCTATACCCTTCATGGACAAAGGATACATTTATAGGATAATAATGAATCTTAGAAGACATTCCATATCTACATCCCTGGTCAGAGACAGATTGAGACAAGCGGAGATGTTGTCTTTGAACAAGAGATAGCCTTTCAAAGATCCAGAGAATCTCAAATGGAGATTGACAATGAGACAATACCTTCTCCCCCTTCAGCAGTTCAGAGGGAGACAGACATTATTCCATCTGATCCAGTGGCTCCTGTTGATATGTCCAAAGATATTGCAGTAGGGAATAAAAGGCCTAATTAGGCTCACTCTGTAGGAGGCAGAGAAACGTACAAGCCTCTCAAGGCACATCCCAAAAGAACGAAGAGATTTTTCGAGCTAATCTTCAGCCATGATCCACATCATTGATTCTAAGCCTTCTTGTCATAGATAAGCGACAGGTGAATAGGTATGGCAAGATGCCATAACAGAAGAATACCAGTATATCTTAAAAAATGATGTATGAGACATTGTTCTGAGACCAGTAGGGAAGTCCATGGTGACTTCCAAATTGGATCTATAAAATCAAGCATGCAGTTGATGGAAGTGTCAAGAAATACAAACTGAGATATGTGGCCAGAGGATTTCCACAAACAGAGTGAGTTGGCTATGATGAGACACTTGATCCAAAAGACGAGTTGTTGGATACAAGCAAGATTTGACTTATGATTTCGAGATGAAGGATATCGGCATGATGCACTACTTCTTGGGACAAGAAGTATGACAAAGGATCGATGAGATTTTCCCAAGTCAAGGAAAATATACAGTAGGGGATATTAAAGAAGTTCAGTATGACTAAATACAAATGCATGCCTACACTAATGGTGATGAATTTGAATAAAATGAATGATGATGACTCATACAATATTGATCCACAGTTGAAGATATCATTAAAACATGCATTGAGATATATACGAGGCACAGTTGGATATGACCTGAGATATGCCTCTAGTGTGGACTTGATTTTGCAGGGATATGCCGATACAGATTAGGCAGAGAGTATAGTGGACCGGAAGAGAACATCTGATTGTTTTACCCATAAGTTTTCCATGGTTTCATGGTGTAGCAAGAAACAAATCTTTATGGCCTTGAATACCACAGAAGCAGAGTATATATCATTGAGTGTGGGAAGCAATGCAGCTTCATAAACTTCTGACAGACTTACTTGATCATGAGA
Source organism: Picea glauca (assembly GCA_000966675.3). NCBI lineage: Eukaryota > Viridiplantae > Streptophyta > Pinopsida > Pinales > Pinaceae > Picea > Picea glauca. Next base: position 939,222 of record JZKD02S0550780.1, read on the forward strand.
TGGATTCTATAATTATAACCAGAGTTGTGTGAAGCTCTTTGAGAAACTTGTGTTTCATGATAGATTGAAACACATTGAGATAAAATATCATTTTCAGATACATGATGTAGAGGAAAGCAGTACACGTGCAGTACCTTCCTACACATGAGCAGATTGCAGACATATTCACCAAATTAGCTTAGTGAAGGATACCATCCTAGTTGAGAGGGAGTGTTGATAACTACATCCAATACAAAATTTGAAATACTTATGTATGAGACTTGGCCTGGTGGAGAATGCCTCCCTAGCTGAGAGGGAGTGTTGATGATTTCAGTTGTGTGAGACATTCTCCAGGACACAGAATGATTGAGTTGACCTAAGAGAGATCCCCTGAGATGGGTGTGTGGTTCCTATCTGAGATAGAACTGGAATGTAGTGATGGCCTCCTCCTTACAGGGAGTTGAGAAGAACTCTAGATGATTCTCATGTGTAACGCAGTGAGAAAGGAGATATGTTGAGTTGGGCGTGCCTGTGGCTAAGCACAAGGTGAACGTGTGAATTCCCATAGAGTTGGGTGCATCTTCATGAGACAAATATGAACATGTCGTACTATCCTCCTCTGAGCAAAGAGTTGAGATGATGAAGTCAAGATGACTCTCATGTGTAATGCAGTGGGAAAGAAGATCTGTTGAGTGGATGTGCATGTGGACGAGCACAGGTGAACGTGATCCTAGTGGTTGAGCACTAGTGAGAGTGGTTGTCCTGTGTAATGCAGTGAGATATAGTTATGGACATCCCTATGGATGTGCCCCTAGTGGCTGAGCACTAGTGGGTGTATGATATCCCTTGCTATATTGTTCAAGAGTCAGACCTGCCTGTAACCCTAATTGTAATGTAAAGGGTACAAGTCGGACTCACCTTAATGTAATTGATAATTAATGTAAAAGATAATTAATCTGGTTAATATTAATTATATTGTGATATAGAGAGGTCGACCATGTTGTGCCAATATACACTTATGTTGACAGTTCAAGTCTAATATAAGTAAAGGTAAATTCCCCATTGAGGAATCATATCACAAGTGTGAGTTTGGAAATTTCAGCAAACAATTGTTCTTGGGAAAAGTGCCCACCTCTCTTGGGCGCTAGGTTTCTAGGGTTTGTGAGCACCCTTTTGTGTGCTAGGTGTTTGTGGTGGTAGAAGTCTTTCTCTTGAAGAATATATCAAAAGATTGGTTGGGTTTTCTTCCCTTGTTGATAAGGGTTTCCTAGTATACTTCTTGTGTACTTGTGCATGATGTTTCTTCTTGTGATCTTGGTTGCTAGAACAAATTGTCTATGGTTTAAGTAAAATGCTAAAATGGAATGAACTTCATGCTTAAGCCTAGCTTATTGAAAAATCAACAATTTTGTTATGGAGGTTAGATTCCAAAATCTCAACAAGAGGGATTGAACCCAAGACAGAGGCCCAACTAGACTCTTCCCTGTTTAAATAGAATAATCCTTCGAATTTATGGCCTGGCATCCTATCAATGGGATTTATGAAAAGGTTTAATTTTTTCTTTGTATTTCTAATTTTTTATATTTTGTGTTTTAAGTGATAAATGAAAGGGGGGAATAAAACTAAGTTAAGTGAGGGAATAAAGAAAACTATTTCTGATAAATAACTCTCAGATAAGTAAATGAAAATATCATTGTGAATCTGTTAATCTAAGGATTAATCCTATAGAAAAAATCGATTTAACATAAACGTTTTCAAGAACAAAGAAATCAACTACTATAGAAAAACAAATCTATGTGAAAGAGAAATATAAAAACAACCATTTAATCCTTGATCACCTACAGAATTAATGTTATGGGAGATTATGAAATGAAAAACAAATAAATAATTAAAATATAAAAAGGATTATTAAACCCTAAGTAGAAAACACATATTTTCTAAATGGATTATAAGAAAGAATATCAACCGTAAACTAAGAAAACTTAATCATATGATTAAAAACTCTTGATAGACATAATGACAAAACAAGTAGCAGTAGAGTAACCCACCAATTGAATCGTTCTACAATAATCCATCAATAAAATTGTTTTTGGCCACGAGAGAGATTATGAATTAAAGATAGAAATAATTCACAACAATAATCTTTCATCATTTCTTAGGAGCCCAATATCCCATAAAATGCCTTAGAATTACATATCTATACACTCAAAAATTAGTTATGCAAATTGTTTTCATGACTTAACCCTCGAGTGAGCTTGGGGTTAAGTCTTCGACATTTTCTTTGTCAAACATTTCCCAGTTGGTAAATAAGTGCTTACATAAATTTGTGTGAGGAAAGACGTTATACTTTCTAGGTGTTCTCAAAATAAGAAGTTTTCATGGAAATCTTTTAATACAATTTTCTATCTTGGGAAAAGTACATTTCAATTGTGTTGCCTTGTGAAATTCAAAATTTAGATACTTTTGTAGATGTCCCTACTCCATCGTAAACATGCTTCTAATTTCTTTCTCATGTTTCTGGTTTCTTCTTCAAACTAGTTCAAAACTCGGGTAGCTAGGAGGAATCCATCTAGAGGATCAAAATTAGAGAGTTTACATTGTGATGTGGTTTCCTCAATCAAATCCCATATTTTGATGCAAGCAAACCATTCTTCTTCAATTTGTTTCTAGGATTCATGTGAAATCATGTCCCAGTGATTAGTGTATTTTTTTAATTCATGCAATTTAGTTTTATTCAATAGTCTGATTATGTGCTCCTCATGTCCCTATTTTTCTAGATTTGTTGGATGAAGTTCAACTGATCTTGAACTTTTCCTTGATGTTCCTTCCAGATAAAGTTCTCTTTGTATAAAATGGATAACTACATGCTTAATTCCTATAAATTAAAAACTTTAGAGATAAAATCTCTTTTGATTTGAATAAATATTTATTTCATCCTCCTCAAACACTTCTTCCACAAAATTGGTCACTGATCCCTATGAAGCTTTGTAATATTTTACTCGATTTTCTAGCAATGATATTTATTTGCTTTCCTAGGTTTTGATTTTCTTTTGCTTCAAATATAGCTTTGTCCATTGTAGCATGTGATATAGCCAACCTAGTAGACAAGAGTTCTCTTAGTCTTGCTCTTTTTTTGTCTATTACATGTTCTTCAATGGTACATAGGATAGTATTGTCCAAATCCTCGTTCTTCCTCTTATGGGTTTGCTTGACAATGTCTTTCTTTCTCTTGTTATAATCAATCATTTCCAATTCTGAAACACCTTCCAATGGGTCAAGAATTGGTTGATCACCCCATGACAAAATATTTTCTACAATTCTTGGGGTGATTACTTGCTCCATGAAAATTTTCCCTTGTGCCTAGCTTAAGAATAATCACATCTTCCATAGTTAGGTCTATGACATTACTACAAGGGGGTTTTGTTTGTTGCTCTAATTGTTGTTCTAGTAGTTTCTCTATTCGTTTCTATGCTTGGCTAGGTAACCATTGTGTTGATGTGTACTTGTCTTCAATGGCAAGATTTTTTTGATCTTTATATTGGCATGTTGCTTCCTGTTGAATTTTTTCTTGGTCTTTCTTTTTATTTTCTTTTTCTTCTAATCTTGTCTTCTTTATTTCTTCTAATTTTTCTTTTTCTCTTCTTTCATTCTCCTTCTTGAGTCTTTGTTCTTCTTCTCGTTTCCTTTTCTCTTCAACTTCATCCTATTGTTCTTTCTCTAAATATTTTTGAGCTTTCTCTCTTTCTTCAAATGTAATTATGTCAACTTCTTCTTTTTTCCTTTTACTATTCTCCTCTTTAGTTTTCTTTTTCAATTCTTCTCCTTCTTGTTGTCTTCTTTTAATATCCTCTTGTTCAACTTTAGCTCTTAACTCTAGTTTTTCTTTTAACCTGAATTTTTCTTCTTTTCTTTTATCTTCTTACCTTCCTTGATCATATTGTATGCCTCTACCAACTATTTCTTTATTTCCTCCATCTAATCATTTGATGTCATACTAACAAAGGAGTCAAATTATTTGGACTTCAACCTAAGTCAAACTTCTTTCCAATTAATGGTGTTATTATAAAGGATCGCATATTCCCATTGTTCATGATTGTATGGCTTAGTGTAATATGCTACAAGCATAAGATCATAAAATGACAATTTCAAGCTAGAGAGCCAATTATTATTATGTATTTTATGGGAACCCATACCCACAAAGGAATGCCACCGGGATTTACAATTATTACTTGAGGACAAAGTAATATTCTCACCAAATTTTTACCAATTACTCTAGACTTGTATGTATTAGTTGGGGCCTAAGATCCTTTCATATGCATAAGATTGTAGAGCCTTACGAGATGTCAAAATTCAAGTATAGTGTCATAGTAGTGTTGAAAATTTTGATGACTACTATCCCATGAAGAGTGACATATAAAGACTAGTCTTAGCAAAGGGACCCAAGCCATGGTGAGTATGATCATTTGAGCACCAATATGAAAAAAATTGGGGTTTTGAATGATAAGAGATTGGATGAAAGTTAGTTGGTGGATTGTGTGAAACTATCTATTAACATTGTTGTTTGAATAATGTTAACCTTGTATGATTGTATAATGTCTATTGCACAAGCATTTTGCATTACAAAATGCATGTAGACTATGATTGATTGATTGAATGCTTGTTATTAGTACATTCAAGAATAGACCCATTATAGTTACACACGGGTGTGTTCTCACATGTACAATATTAAACACAGTTAAATATGTAGGTATATTAAATATGTGAAAAGTGCACTTCTATATTGTTATTGGTGCAATTTGTATGAATAATAGGTGTAAATTATATGATGGAATTTTTACAATATCTGTGAGTATTGAGTAAGTAAAAGGTTAAAGTAAAATACAAATAGAAGACATGGTAACATCAATAGATATAACATTAAGATGTAATTATTAACTAGATATATACTTAACACTAAGTAAAAAATTATTTATATTGGATTAATTAGTTGCAAGATAAGTTATTACATGATTATAGTGGATAATGTTGATTAATTAATTGCATAGTACTTATATGCATGAAGGCAACTCGGTACTCCGGGGATTTTCTACAATTAAATAATTAAATAATTGAAATTAATAAAAAGGTTAAAAAAACTAGTTAAGGATTGTTTTGGGGAATGATGGAGAGGTTAGTATGTAAATATTTATATTTTTCCTTGATGTGGGGAGTGATGGTATGTGTATGTATATTTGTTGAAACTTTGTGATTAGTTAAGTTTGGTTGTGAAAGTGTATGACTATATAAAAAAGGGAGGGTAATGTAGGCAAGAATTGAATGAGGAATGGTTCTGAAATTGAAAGTCTAAGAGAGTGATTAGTACAGATTTGGTGAAAGTAGACTTGTGGGCCTTAAACCTTAAGGTTAAGGGGTTTGGTTGGGTGGAGAATTCTTTATCCTTCACTAGTTTTTGAGCTTCCATTAGAAGATATATAGTTGAGATGGACCTTGGATTTGGCAGCTACATGAATAGGTAAGTTTTAATTGTGCTTTTCTAAAAAAATTAAATAAATCATTAATTTGTTGTGAATTAATATGGATTTCTTAGGGAGGGTAAGCCAAGATACATCACAACGAGGAATTGTTTTGAAATCAGAATTATATGAGAGTGAATGGTATAGATTTAGTGAGAATAGGCTTGGGGGGTTGAGCCTTAAGGATGAGTTTGGTTGGGTGGAGACCCCTCCACTAGTTGTTGAGCTTTCACTAGAAGATCTATAGCTAAGCTCAACTTTGGATTTGAGAGCTTCTTGAATTGATAAGTTTTAGTTGTGTTTTCCTAAATTTGTGTATAAATGCATTAGGCTAATAATTTTTATAAACAATTTACAGCAAATTAATGATTTATTTCAAATTGGAATACTTCATTTGTGGTTGTAATTGTTTTTTCTATCGAAATAATCAATACTTCTTAACTCTTACCTATTAGAGGCATAGATTTATTAATAGAAAATGTACACCTTAAATTCAATGTTTGAAATATTAATTGTATTTATGAACATGATAGAGAGAAATGAGCACTCCCTTGCTTGTTCTTTATATTCTATTTACTTAAATTTGTTTATGACAAATATTACTATTCAACATATAAAAATCACATAGTGAGAGTTAAATTCATCTGCAATTTGTAAATTTCCTAACCAAAAATTATGTATACTAATATTATTTCTATGATTAAATTATATATAGGAAAACTAAGATATGTGCACTACTACGTGATTATATGATTATATTATTTCTATGATTAAATTATATATAGGAAAACTAAGATATGTGCACTACATGATTAGCATTCAACTTAAGCGCAAAATGTGCACTACTACACGATAAGCACAACAATTGCATAGTAAGTAGCACCACCATGAGACTTTGAACTAGGGGTTAAGCCAAAGCCAGCATCGTATAATATTGACAATCCATAATATAGCTCAAAGCTTTATCCACATTCATCCCACTCCAATCATTCAGCATGAAATAGATTGTCACAGCCCATAAGACAAAGAAAATATATGTTTCAGCGCCAGTATGGAGAGAAGTAAGCTTCCATCAGGCTGTTGAATATTTTTATTGTTCTTAATATGAAGTCATCAGCCATTATCTTAGCCATTATCTTTAATAATGATAAAGCAGGGTAAGTGCTAGCTAGATGAACAATATATGTTAAATTTGATGATAGTGTATTTTGATGAGTGAATTGAAAACTATTTTGGAAGTTATAATACAGTTTATCTTGGAAAAAAAAAAAACTCAAGCAACACAATTAATGTTTATTTTCATTTTCATTTGATAAAAAGAATTGTAGGTGATAGATTCAATTGATAATCCTATTTGAATCAACCTAATAATATTAATGCTTAAGTATTAAGTACAAGCAATTCATGTGCTTTATATAATCCACTTTTAGCATGTGCTTTATATAATCCACTTTTAGCATATTTATCAGTGTAACACATTTTTAGTGTTTAGTTTAAATGTTTTACATTTTTTTATTTTTGTTGGGTATATTTTTCTGGTCAGTTTTGTCCAAAATTTAATTAGAAATTTAGCAGGATCTAGAATCATAAATTTAAGTTGTTGAGATTGCACAATCCAAGTTTTTTAGAAGTTTTTCAGGGTACTAAACTAATTTATACATTCAAAAATACAATTTAAGCAATGGAAAATTGGCATTTCACCAACAATTGCATATTCCAATGATGATTGCCAAAAAAAAAAAACTTAAAATATTTAGACTTGTCTTATTTTTAACCATTTTCATTTTACATTACCACCTTTCCTAACATTAATAAATCTCATCATCATAGTAGGCACATTAATAAATAGAGTAGATCATATTTTCCTTAAAGGAGGACAATGATCCTTCCATGCAACTAGCAACATACATGCAAAGAATGCCTAGATTAGAAAAACTCTGCCAGCACTCATCAAGTCAACCTCTGCAATCACAGCATAGTCTAAATGTTTTATTTTTTGGTGCTTTTTCGGGTATATTTTCCATTTGGCCAGAAATTGTTGAAACTGTAGATTTGAGTGGTTGAGTCTGTATAATCTGGGTATCCCTGGATTTTTCAGGATGTGGAATCCATTTATGCATTCAAAAATGCAATTTAAACAACAGAAAATGGGAATTTCACCAAAATTTATTTCATCGAATTCTGACAAAAAAATTCAAAAGATAAAACATTTAAACAACGCCCTACAATCACCGCTTCTTCTTTGAAGGAATGAAAATAATAAAAAAGAGAGACTGAGAAATGTTCAAATGTACATATTATATTTTCTTTAATGATGTTAATGACAGTAGATTCAATGCATGTTACACATGCAAATCACAAGCTAAGTGTGAACAAAGAATCTTCATGGCATGGTGTAGGTATGATCAAAGCTGGAAAATATCCTATGTAATGTTATGCTTATGTGTTACTTTTTTATCTTATCCACCTGTGGTTCGCAGGATAAGTATGTGCAGGAATGAAGTCAACATCTTTTCGAAACTAAATATTTCATATGTTGTCCCTTTGGGACTTACTAACTTTGCAATAAATTTAGCGTCTCATGTCGATGTTATCTAGAAGTAGTAATTTTTTTTAAAAGAATTCCCTTACTCTCTTGTTGGTTGTCGTAGATATGGATTATTGTTTAGTCCCAGCCATAAGATCACTGGCTTAATATTTTTTTCTCCCAAAGGCTTCTTCTCTTGTTGACGGGCAAGGCTATTTGCTAGTTGTCCGCTGCTTGATTGTATCTTCTAAGTACAACAAGTTGCAGACTAGTTTGCTATCACAACAATCAATAAGCTGATTTTAAACTTATTTTAGCCTTTAGACGCTAAGCTTTCAGTGGACGTATGGCATTCTTGGGAATCTTTATATTTGGTTGTTGCATTAGTTTGGCATTTCCTTTTTGGGTTGTTCTTCCTATATTTGGATCTCTATATCAGCAAGGGTGGTTCCTTTATGAGTTGCTACATTTAGGTTGAATTTTCAAAAGTGTTTTTTTCAAAGGATATTTATCTTGCATTAAATACAAATACATGTTTTGTTTTGCTGTCAGAACCCAGAATGTAGGGATATCGGCCTACATTTATTGTTGATGGTATGCATTGATCATATGAAGGTGAATGCTAGAAAGTTATTAGTTTATTTCCATGGAAAGGTAATAGAACTGCAGTATGAATATGAAAATTATTCCAAGTAATTAGTTTATCTTTATATTATATTGAAAGTAATCTATCTCTTAAAAGTCAAGCAAGGACAAGGTGCATATGCTTTTACATTGGGGCACTTATATGGGGTATCAAATTTGACTTGTCTTATGTCACCATTCTTATCTTTGGGGAGGAAACCCACTACCTGTATAGGGAGTCTAGAATGACATGTGATCAGCAACCCTAAAAATCCCACCAACTTCCATTCCTATATAACAAGCAATATTAGGAAATCCTTGCTCAATTATGAAGCCCCTGTTGAAAATTATTGTATCCCTTTGATGTGTGAAGGAGAAAGGTCCAACCCTTCAGAATTGTGGACATTACAATTTGATGATGCATGTAATAAAGAAGGCAATGGGGCAGGTATCATGTTGATCTCACCCAAGGGGAGAGAGTTGTTGCATGGCTTCAAGCTAGAATTTGAATGTACAAACAATGATGAATTTGGGGTTAGAAACGATGATGAAGATGGTGGTAAAACAACTCAAGGTATTTGGAGACTATGATTTGATCGTGAATCAAGTATGAAACGAATGCCAAGTTAAGCATCTGAGGTTAGGCAATTTAATCACGCAATCTGGGATATGATAGACAATTTCTTCGAAGTTGTTGACATCACTATTGTCCCTCGGGAAAAGAATCTGAGAGTTGATGGCTTGGACCGTTCCACTATAACTTTGAAACCACCTAATCCAAATCACCTCTCTTATTCCATTCAAGGCATGCATAGAACTGCCATCCTTGATAACATAAAACAATGACAGGTGTTTGACGATGAGAAATAGATCAAAAGATTCCTAACTCTAATCGACGAATATTCAAATTTAAGCATAGATTTGGATGAGGAGTAAGATGGGACAGAGCTAGAAATTGATCAATCAACAGGTCAATCACATCCCAAAATGATTGGAGGGCATAGGGCTATATAGGTCAAAACAAATTTCAACCCAAGCTAGATGGTTTTGCTGGAGAGACTTTTCAACTCAACTGATGTACCTCTGAAACCCTCCATGAAGACAGAACCATTAGAAGTGGATGGTGTTGTTAGAAAAGTTGGTGTGCTCATTTAACCATAGACAGTATAGCAATATTGTCACCCAACCATAGGCACGAATGCCACCCCCGGGCACCTTGACCTTGACAGAGAGAAGAATTCCAGTAGCAATTCAATAGCCAACCAAGGCTAATGCACCAAGCAAAGATAACCAAGATTGATCAAAAAGTCCAACCCAGAAAGACTGAAATTACAGGTTGCAGTAACTGCAGCTGCAATTGCTTCCCAGACTTGTGCACTACTGGATTTATGCAATTGTGACTTGTGTGTATCAAATGAGCTCTGGCGCCTTATATTTATACTGCTCTTTCCAGGTTGTTTGGGCCGACTTCTCTTTCTGGAGGCTAAAGAATCAATATAAAGTATTCTCTTTAGCCGACTTTACTTCTAGGGTTATGTCCAAGTCTTTTAGAGTTCTTCTTGATTCCTGGAATATTCTAATCTCATCAAAGGTCACAAGTGGATGTTTATACCTCTCGCAGCTACCATAATATCAACACTCCCTCCTAGCTAGGGAGGTATAAAAGGAAATGGTCTTGAGCACAAACAAACCATTCAACCAGTAGCATCATCATAGACACACGGGCTATCTCATGATCAAATCATGAGCATCATCAACATTATCCAACTGGATAATCTCCATGACAATCAATACAATGTCATCTGATAGAAAACAACTGTGTTTATCCATAGTAGTACATAACTACTATCCAGCAGTACACAACCATAACAGGTAGCACACGGCTACTAACTAGTGACACATAGTCACAATCAGTGGAACACATCCACCACAGTAGTATAAAACTATTGTCAAGAGACATACAATCTCTACAACATTCATATCATCTGATATCAACCTGCATAAACAATATCATGATAAAAGTTGAGTCATCTGGGACATTCTTCCACTCACATCTGTGACATCTAGAAGCGCATATGCCCTCATACAGTAGAAGCATCAACCATGGGCTATCTGGACTATTCTTCCCAAGCATGGAAGAATAATTGTCCCTGATTTCTGAGCATGGACCATTCATCTAACTAGGCCATTCCTTCGGCACTAATCATAGTGCAACCTGGATAGAATGAGTCTGCCCTAGGGAATGCATGTCCTTGATTGTTGAACCTGGACCATTCACCTAACTGGGCCATTCCTCTGGCACTAAACATAGTGCAACCTAGAGAGAATGAGTCTACCCTAGGGAATTATTGTCCTGACCATTTCCTAAGGAAATGATTTTTCTGCACCAACCTCCAAAACGGACCATTCTTCGAAATTGCTCACAATTGTGAACTTCAAAAGAATGACTGCCCAGCAAGGCGAACCATTCTACTTTACCACTATTGAAAGTGACTGCCAAGAAGAATGATTGTCCTAGACCATTCCCCCATGTTGGCCACAAGGGGAATCGTTGTCTATGGTACATCAGCAATCTATCATACCATTTTCATTACGAAAATGATTGTCCAATCTAGACCATTTTCCGAACTGGAAAGGAACTGCCCATCCTGGACCATTTTCCAAACTAGAAAATGATTGTCCATAAATCAATGATATAGCAGTGCTCCCTCCCAACCTGGAGAGCCATCTCTTCCCTTTCAACTAAGGGAGTTATCTCCACGATCCCCAACTTGTCTCGTAAGTATGAAAACTTTATCCTGGACAAAGGCTTTGTCAAAATATTTGTTGTCTGCTTATCTATGGAGATATATTGGAGATTCACTTCTCCTTCCTGGACTTTATCTCGAATAAAGTAGTATTTGATCTCAATTTGTTTCGACCGTTCATGAAACATTGGGTGTTGGGATAGCCTTATACAACTATGATCGTCACAGTATATTATGGTCGAATCTGGAACCTCATCAAATAATCCATAAATCATCTTTCGTAGCCATACTACTTATGTACATGCCTCACATGTTGCAATATATTATGATTATGTTGTGTTGAGTGCGACAGAATTATGTTTCCTACTGCCCCAAGATATCATAGTGGAGCCCAAGATGAAACACATCCCTGAAGAACTCCTTATGTCTTATGCACTCCCTGCCCAATCTGAATCTGTGAATCCATGAAGTTGTATATCACTGGATGAGGTATATCTTAAACAATAATTTAGCGTCCCACGAATATATCTTATAACATGCTTTGCATCTATCCAATGCTCATATCTGGGTTCCACCTGGAACTAGCTTAGGGTGTTTACAGCAAAGCAAATATCTGGTCGAGTATTCAGTAAATACATCAATGACCCAATCAATTTCCAATATAGGGGCTAGTCTATTGGATCAGAATCTAAGTCTCTTACTTTTCTTATATATGTGATCATAGGAGTGTCCATGGATTTGCAATCCATCATTCCAAACTTCTGAAGAATCTTCACTGCATACTTTCCTTGTCCAAGGAATACTTCACCACGCTTCTGCCATATTTCTAGTCCCAAGTAATAATGCATGAGACCAAGATCTTTCATATCGAACTCAAAAGCTAGTTCCTTCTTACATTGGGTGATGAGAGAGTCTTCACCTGTCAAGAATAAATCGTCGACATATAGCAATAGAATCACAGGTGCATTGTTCACGACTTTGTAGTAGAGATTTGGATCTGCATGACTCTTGGAGAAACCAAGTCTTATTAAGTAGTTTTCTATTCTGGCATACCAAGCTCTTGGATCTTGCTTGAGTCCATATAGGGATTTCTTTAATCTGCAAACATGAGTGTCTTTGGAGTGTACTTCAAATCCTTGACATTGTTCAATGTATACTTCTTCTTCGATTGCTCCATTGAGAAAAGTTTTCTTTACATCCATCCGATGTAAACTCTATCCCTTTGAAGCAGCAAGAAACATAATGGCTCTAATAGAAGTATATCTGGAAACAGGAGAAAATGTCTTGTCATAGTCTTCTCCCTCCTTATGGGAGAACCCTCTAGCTACGAACCTTGCTTTGTATTTTTCCACACTTCCATCTGTTGCATGTTTGATCTTATAGACCCATTTTGAAGTTACTATTGATTTTTCTTTGGGTCTAGGCACAATTTCCCATACATCATTTTTCATGATGGACTGGTGTTCTTCTGTCATGGCTTCTTTCCATTGTTTCTTCTGAGTTTCCTCTTCAAATATGGTGGGTTCTTCATTTAGAATCTTTGTCATACATGTTTCATAGCTGGAGAATCTTTTGGGATTTTTCTTTTTTCTGAAGGTGTCACTTGGGGCTTTGAGTCTTTCTGCTTCTTGTAGAGTAGCTTCAAGCCAAGCTGGACATTTCTTGGTTTTGGGTACAGTGATTGATTCAATAGGTTAACATGGTTTCATCAAATGATCAAGTTGTTTTGTTTCTTCATTCTGACTTTCTGGAAGACATGTGCTTTCTTTTTTAGACTCTTCATACTCTTCTTCTTCTATAATTTCTTTTATGGATTTCTTGAAAGCCATCTTTTCTTTAAGGTTATGTCTCTGTTGACTTCAACCTTATGTTGTTTTGGGATATAGATTCTATAGGATTTGGATGATTCATTGTATCCCACAAATATTCCCTCTTTCTTGAGGGTTCTAATTTCTTGCTTTTATCCTTGGGAATGTGAATGTAAACATGGTATCCAAAGATTCTTAAGTGTTCCACATTAGGTTTATTTCCTGAGAACGCTTCTTATAGAGTCATATCCTTCAATATGTGGTGGGGACTTCTATTCTGAACATATATTGTTGTCATGGCTGCTTCTCCCCACAAATACATAGATAAACCTTGATCGTTCATTAGTGCCTTCATAGTTTCTTCAATAGATATGTTCTTCCTTTCTGCTACACCATTTTGTTGAGGATTATGAGGAACATTTAGCTCCCTCCTAACCCCTGTCGATTTGCAAAGGCAACAAATTCCTTGGATGTGTATTCTCCTCCATTATATGTTCTCAAGGTCTTGATTTTCTTGTTTGTGAGGTTCTTTATCTCTGCTTTGAATTCTTGAAACTTGTTGAAAACTTCGTCCTTTGTCTTCAAGAGATATAACCAAGTCTTTATTGAGTAATCATCTATGAAGATTACATAGTAAAGAGAACCTCCTAGACATTTTACTGGCATCGGACCGCAAACATATGAATGTATTAGATCTAGGATTTATTTAGATCTATTATTGCTACTTGATAATGGTTTCTTAACATTCTTACCAAGAGAACATCCTTTGCAAATTCCTTCATGTGTAGATTGTAGTTCTGGTATTCCTTCAACCATATTTTCGAGGAAGGGTAATTCTTGATAGTTGATATGAACATACCTTCTATGTCAAATTTCATTGGGATTGACTTCATCATGTACAAGAGCTTCATCATTTCGTTCTAGTAGTCTGTATAGTCTTCCTTCACGGGTTGCAATAATTCTAGTGTTCTCTATGTTGGAGTCTCTAGACCAAGATAATACTTTTCCATCTACAAAGGTTATTTTGTTTCCTTTGTCTTCTAGGCAAGATATGGATACAAGATTCTTTTCTAAACCAGGTACATATAAGACATTGCTCAAATGAACATTGTTACATGTTTTCAATTTGATGGAGGCTTGACCAATTCCTTCGACTAGATAGGTGTTCTTATCTTCAAGTTCTACCTTGTAGGATGTCCTCTTTTCATTCAGATTAGAGAGTCTGACTTGGTCTTCTGTCATATACCTAGAATGTCCACTATCAATTATCCACATGTCATCTTCAAGAGTTCGTGTGAGAGATGAATAGTGTAGATAATCTACCTTTTCATTCATGATTTTTGTTGACTGATAACTGGTCAAAATTTGACTTTGACCCAAAATCTCAACCTTGACGTTTTTGCCTTCTGAGAGTTCCAAGAGGTGCGTTGGACTAAGGCGCACTAGAATATCTTCTCCTTGAGTAAGGTGTTCCATCATAAGGTGTTGGGAAAGATTTTTAGGGTTTTTTCAACTACACCTGCTAGTAACCCTAGCGGTAGTGCTTCAGTAACTGCAACTGTTAGAAACCTTAGTGGCAGTTCTTCATCTATCGAGAGAAGAATGTTCCTTCTTCTAAAACACCTCAAACTACAAGGTTGACACCTCAACAATTGGATGAAAGAAAAGAAAAAGGTTTATGATTTAATTGTGACAGCAAGTACAGTAAAGGACATCTTGTAGGGTGTCCTAGACACTGGCACCGCTCCCGGTGCAAGTTCTATCTAGAAGTCAATGTCCCTTCTCGGAGGTAGACCTAGTACCTCTTCTGGAAATACATCTTTGTATTCTCTCAAGGTAGGGTGGTCTTCGAGACTTGGTTTGTCACCTTCAATTGTTTTCAATACCTGTATTTCATATAGGGGACATCCTTTTCGGCAATACCTTCTCATTTGTAGAGCTGATATTTGTCTCACCGAGAGAGGTTTTTGAATCCCTTGAAGGGTTATTCTTTTTCCTTCTTTACTTACACATTTTAAGGTTTTATGGTAACAGTCCAATCTGGCTTTATGGGCGGCTAGCCAGTCCATACCAATCAACAGATCATACGATCCCAGGGGTAATATGTTAAGGGTTGCTTGGGTGGGGAAT
>JZKD02S0550780.1:956069-966799 GCA_000966675.3 Picea glauca
GGAGTCATGAGGCAAGCGATCCCTTGTTCTTTTGACTTTCGAAGGGCGGAAACCCCAAATGGACCTAACCACTTATCGAGATTAACAGCAACCCGGAATAAGTTTGGTACTCTACCCTTCAGGGTTTCCTCCATCGGGATTTCAGGATATGCGACGACAGGAGGTCTTCCACCTGGGTTTCCCTAGAGCCGAAAACTCTGAAACCTACACACATGTATATATATATGTCGCTCAGCCTATTTCGGAAATTCGCAAACCGGGTTTTCGGGATTGGAGAGCACAAGAGAACTTGCCAATAGGTATCTCAGGTGCCGAAACACCAAAACACCATATCTCGTCCGCACTATTATTATTTCGGGGTTTAGCCATTTGGGTTTTCGGGACTGGCGAGCACAAGAGAACTTGCCAATAGGTATCCTGAGTGCCGAAACACCGAAACACCATATCTATCCGTGCTAAGCCATTTTGGCATTTCTCCTTTCGAGATTTCGCATTATGTGAGAACAAGGGGTCTCACTCCCAGGTTTCCCAGGAGTCGAAACTCCAGAACACCAAACTCTAAACATGCTCCACTATTTCGGGGTTTCCTCCATCAAGGTTTCGTGAGTCGAGATCTCGCGAGTCGGGGTTTCGAGACTGACGAATACATGGGGCCCACACTAAGGTACCCCGGGTGCCGAAATATCGAAATATAATAACTTCTCCACACTCTATCTTTTGGGCTTTCGCAAGTCGAGATTTCGGGACTTGTGAGTACAAGGGAATTCGCCCTTGGGTATTCCGAGTACCGAAATGATGAAATATTGAAACTTATCTGCACGCTATCGTTTCGGGATTTCGCAAGTCGGGGTTTCGAGACTTGCGAGTACAAGGGAACTCGCCCTTGGGTTTCCTGGATGTCGAAACTCTGAAATACCAACCCTTAAACCTGCTCATTTTCGGGGTTTCTTCCATCGGGATTTCGCAAGTCGGGGTTTCGGGACTTGCGAGTACAAGGAAACTCACACTTAGGTACCCCAGGGTGCCGAAACACTGAAATGTCCTAACCCATCCACCCGCTGTCATTTCAGGATTTCGCGAGTCGGGGTTTCGGTACTTGCGAGTACAAGGGAACTCGCACTTAGGTACCCTGGGTGCCGAAATACCGAAATGTCGAAGTCTAAGAGGACCATTCTCTCTCGTGCAGGGCTTTAAGACTTACGCCATAAAATCCTCCAGCAAATCCTTGGATAAACTTTCAAAAATGGTGTCCCTGTGGGGAGATCTATCCAGGGCATTACTTGAGACAAATAAGGGAATAAATTTCCCGAGAACAGACTTGAAAACTGAATCCGTTCAAAACATATATATACCTATATGTATATATTTACGTAAGTCATAGGTGGTCTTTCCAACATAAGCATGCAGTCAAAATATGTATATATAAATATATATAATCCATAGGTGGTCTTTCCAATATAAGCATACACCCACCATTTCTGATCAAAACACCATACAGACAGTCTTATACTGTAACCATTCATATTTACACAAACCATGAACATACATGTCAAAATATTAATTTCAAGATACGAGATATAACACTTATCGGAAAAAAACACCAGGTTTGATGCAATTGCTAAGAGGGCTGCTCGTTTCCACCCAACCGTAGGCTCAGTGATTCCGAATGGATTTACCACTAGCCACCCCCGAGCTTAGACCACGATGATGTGAGACCGAGTCTTTGTTCATCAATAGTCGAGAACGAAGGTTACTCTCCTTCTTCTCTTTTTATCAATCACTCTATATATTTTTCCAGAGTCCTTCCGGTTTCTCCCCTCTTGCGATCTCTGTCATGACTGCCCCCTTCCACACCTCTTTCCTGCCTTTTCTTTTCCGGAGAGGTTGTGTGTGGCACGAACTTCCCCGCGGTGGTCAGGTCTGAGGCTTCCACAGATGGGCAGTTCACCCCCATCTCTCATTAACTCATGAGGAGCCTCTTCACCTACCAACCTGGCGAGTAATTCATTTCGGGGCAGCGAGCCACCCTTGATCTTCGGGCCAGTGAAGACCAAATACGATATTGGTTTCGGTCGAAGTTAATGCCACCATTATAGGTGCCTTCCACCACCTTTCATCAGTCATCGTGGTCTCTTTTTCAGCACATTCCCCTCCCAGCATTCCTGCAACATATATTCATAACATTATTTACATTCGTCGACCTTTTATACTAAGGTCCATTCAAAATCACACATTCACATCTTTGAGTCTGCCATAGTTCTTGGCCAATATAGTTATTTTTATAGACTGGGGGAAATAGGGTGTTACAATTCCCTCCCCCTTAAAGGAACATCGTCCTCGATGTTCTATCTATCAATATGACATGTATGTATAGAGGTAAACAAAATCGGATATGCTTGTTTCATGGCATCCTCCATTTCCCATGTAGCCTCATCTGGGCCAAAATGTCTCCACTGCACCTTGACCTGTGCAATGGTTCAGTTCCGGAGCGAGGTTTCCTTTCTGTCCAGTATGCATTAAGGTTCTGGTAGGAATTCTATCTTCGGTTCCATCTGGATCACAAACCAGTCAATTATATGATTAGAATCATGTACATATTTCTTCAATAATGAAACATGAAAAACATTATGTGCTTTTACCGTGGGAGGAAGTGCTAGCCTATAGGCTACAGGCCCCACTCTATCTAGAACCTCAAAGGGTCCACAATACCGAGGTGCCAACTTGGCACAAGCTCCCATTTTCAGGGAACTCTTCCTGGACCTAACTCTAAGATATACATGGTCTCCCGTCTTGAATTCTCTTGGAATTCTATTTTGGTCGACGTAACTTTTATGTCGGTTCTGAGCGACCTTCAGGTTTTGTTTTATCTGAGTCACTTGTTGCTCCATTTCTTTCAACATGTTGGGTCCAAAATAAATTATGTTTATGGGATTACTCCAACTTACCAGAGTGTTGCACAACCTACCATAGAGGACTTTGAAGGGACTCATCTTTAAGGGTTCTTGGTAGTCTTCCCACTTCTTGGGTTGATGCATTACATGCATTCTTAATATGTCTTATAGTATTTGGTTCACTCTTTCCATCTGTCCATCATTTTGAGTGTGATAGGTGGTGCTAAACAACAACTTGGTCTCTAAACCCGCCATCAGTGATTTCCAAAAGTTGGAAGTGAAATTTGTGTCTCTGTCAGACACGATCTCTTTCGGCATACCATGCAATCTGAATATCTCTTTCATGAATACCTGAGCGATGTCTATTTCCTTGCAAGTCGACTTGATGGGGATGAAATGAGCAGACTTTCTCAATTTATCCACCACTACCATAATGACGTCATTATGTTTGGTCGAGGTTGGTAACCCAGTGATGAAATCCATCGAGATGGTTTCCCATTTCCATTCTGGGATTGGTAAAGGTTGCAATAATCATGTTGGGTGCCGGTGTTCTGATTTAACCTGTTGGCACTCTATGCATTTGGCTAAGTACTCGGATATGTCTTTCTTCAACCCAGGCCAGTAGAATTGTTTCCTAGTGGTCGTGATCATCTTCTGGTATCCTGGATGACCAGTATAGAGTCTTTTATGCAGTTCATCTAGTATGAACCTCTTCAAGTCATCACAATCTGGGATATACAATCTGCTTCAGTAAGTGAGCAGATCTCCTTCCATCATCTGGTAGTCTTCGTACTTTACCCTGGTGGGCTCTTGTTGTAGGTACGAGGTCATGGTCTAGACGAAGGGGTCTGTTTCTTGTGCATTTCTGACTCTTTCCTTGACATCTGTCTTACAGGTGCTCATCGTTGCCAAGTGAATTGTTTTCATACTTCTGCTAAGGGCATCGGCCACCCTATTTTCCTTTCCTTTAATGTGTTTGATTTCGAAATCAAACTCGCTAAGGAGGGCCATCCACCTAACTTGTCTGGCATTGAGCTTCGGTTGGTCAAACAAATATCGCAATCCACAGTGATCTGTCATAAGTACAAATTCCCTTCCTAGGAGGTAATGCCTCCACATTTTTAAGGCGTGCACTATAGCGGCCAACTCCATATCATGGGTCACATAGTTGACTTCGTGCTCATTCAATTTTTGGGACTCATAGCAGACCACACTTCTTCTCTGAATAAGGACTCCTCTGAGCCCTTCCTTACAAGCATCTGTGCACATGAGGAAGTCAGCTTCGAGATCGACGATCTTCATCACGGGTGTGTGGGTCAGTAGATGTTTCAGGGTTTGAAATCTTTCTTCACATTTTTGTGTCCATGTAAATTTTGTCCCCTTTTTTTGGAGGGAAATGATTGGACAACCAATCTTGGAGAATCCTTTTATAAATCTCCTATAGTATCCTCCTAATCCCATAAAAGATCTGGTATCTGAAACGTCCTTTGGGGTAGGCCATTCCATGATAGACTTGATTTTGTCAGGGTCTACTACTACTCCTTCTTCAGATAGGACATGGCCTAAGTAATGTATTTGTTTCTGGAAGAATTCACATTTGTTGAATTTGGCATGGAGTTGATTTTCTCTTAGCACTTGCAACACAAGCTTAAGATGCTCTTCATGCTCTTCTCCATTCTTGGAGTAAATTAATATATTGTCAATAAAAACCAGCACAAATTTGTCTAGGAATTTGTTGAGTACATTGTTCATCAAGCACATGAAAGTGGTAGGGGAATTGGTTAACCCAAATGGCACTACCACAAACTCATAGTGACCATACCTCGTCCGGAAGGCAGTTTTATGGATGTCTTCACCCTTGATTCGGACTTGATGGTATCCYGACCTCAAGTCAATCTTTAAGAAAATAGACGCACCCCCAAATTGATCGAACRGGTCATCGATCCTGGGCAAGGGGTACTTKTTCTTTATGGTTACCTTATTGAGTCGTCTATAATCTACACACGGTCTAAGGGTACCATCCTTCTTTTTCACAAATAGGACTGGTGCTCCCCATGAAGACACGTTGGGCTGGATATAGCCCTTATCCATCATTTCTCTCAATTGCAATTTGAGTTCAACTAGTTCAGGTGTGCTCATCTGGTAGGGTGTCCTAGACACCGACACCGCTCCTGGTGCAAGTTCTATCGAGAAGTCAATGTCCCTTCTCGGAGGTAGACCCGGTACCTCTTCCGGAAATACATCTATGTATTCTCTCAAGGTAGGGTGGTCTTCAAGGCTTGGTTTGTCACCTTCAATTGTTTTCAATACCTGTATTTCATATAGGAGACATCATTTTCGGCAACACCTCCTCATTTGTAGAGCTGATATTTGTCTCACCGAGATAGGTTTTCGGATCCCTTTAAGGGTTATTCTTTTTCCTTCTTTACTTACACATTCTAAGGTTTTATGGTAACAGTCCAATCTGGCTTTATGGGCGGCTAGCCATTCCATACTAATCAACAGATCATACGATCCCAGGGGTAATATGTTAAGGGTTACTTGGGTGGGGAATTCACCCAACATTAAATGGAAGGCTGGTATGACCTCTGCTACTCTTATTTTGGTGCCAGTGGCTAACTGTACCAACCATGGCTTGGTAGGTTTATGTGGTTGTAGTTTACACTTATAAATAGTCTTAGGGGCTATATAACTCAAGTTTGAACCAGGGTCAATCAGAATAGACACTAGATGGTTGGAAATCATACCTTCTATTTCCACCACTGAAGCTTGGTGGTCGGCTTGGTTATTATCCAAGGTTGCATAAATTTGCGGCACACTCCCGACCACATCATTGATGGTGGTAGCTTCCTGGATGTTGTAAATTCTCTGACTATTCTATTGTCGGTGTGGATAGTCTCTCAGTATATGTTCTTCTCCGCAACCCCAACATTTCAAAGGTTCTCTCTTTGGGTTATCAGCCTTCACTGGTATAGATCCAGAGGTTTTATTTCTGCCCAAGGAGGGAAAGTTTTGTTGGTGTACACTCTGGGATGGGAAGCTCATCTTTGAGTTCTTCTTATAGTTATTAAATCTTGGGGATTTAATCCCCTTTCTCTCAAATCCTGAACTATTCTTCGGTTTCCAGCCTTCGCGAGGTTTTGTCCAATGTCCAAATTGTTCATGACAATATCTTGCCTTTCGAATAGTGCCTTCTAAGGTCTTTAGCTCATCAAATTCAATTATGTTTTGATAGTCCTTAGGTAGTCCACTGATGAAACGTTACACCTTTGCCTTTTCTGCTTTTATATAAGGTACATACCTCAGCAACTCGAGGAATTTGCTGACATATTCCTCTATAGTGAGTTGCCCCAGTTTGAGTTCATAGAATTCTTTAGTCTTTTCTTCGAAATATTTTTCTGACAGATACTTCTTCCCGAAGTATTTCTCAAACCGTTCCCAAGACAGGTCCTCTTCGCGAACCCATTTCACATTCTTAAGGTCTTCCCACCAAATGGAAGCCTTTCCGTTCAAGTTGAAGGTGGCCACTCGGGCTTTCAAATTTTCTGAGAAGTCATGGACTCTGAAATACTTCTTTAGTCCAAGCAGCCAGGCCTCTGCTTCCTCTCCCTTCTTTATTTCATCGTCGAAGGAGGGTGGTTTGGCCTTCCTGAATTCTTTGAATTTATGACCCTTGGAAAACTTTCGCTTCTTCTTTCGTCTTCGAGAATAAGAACTATTTTTGTTGCTATAAGAGCCCTCTGAACCGCCAGCTTCCTTCCCAAAGGAATCGTCCGCCACTTGTCCTTTACCTCTGGGATGGACCTTTTTTGAGGTGCTCCTCTCAGTGTGGCCACTGATATGACCATGTTTATGTATTTCAAGTTCATGCTGCATTTTTCTTTTTAGGTCAGATAAGCTCTGCAGTAAAACTGCGTTAATTTATGTTTGCTTCTCTTGTTTTTTCATCATCCTATCATTGTCAGTCTTGCAGCTTTGTAATTCGACCATGAGGCTCCTCACAGTCTCGGCTAGATATGGAGGGGTCCCTACTGCCCTCCTTTCATCAGACTCTTCGTCTCTATTGTGGGAGCCTTCCCCCACCTCTTGGTGAGTCACCATTTTCTATGTCTGCAATTTCCCGCAGTTCATCTTCTACTTTGTGTGTAAAATAAAAACGTTGGTTGTTAGTCAATATTTATATTCATTTATAACCAGTACATAATTCATATTTTTCACATGCACACACACACAATAGGAGTTTTCATTCTTAACTTCAACTTTTGATTAAGAAGGTTAAGACATGGGGTTACTCCTTTTAGGAGTGTTTCGAACGGAGCTCCTGCGCAACTCGTTCATGAGCCCAAGCAGGCCAAGTGTTGTAACCATGCTCTCATACCAATTTGTCACACACCCACCACGGGGCTAGAAAATTTTTGGTTTTCTTTCCTTATTCTCGAGGGACAACACTCCCCGTGATTTTAAGGAGCCTAGCGCAAACCCTCCTTTCCCTTTAAAGTCCCTCATATGACCATTACTATGCCCACAGTCCTTACCGAGAAGACACTTCTGCTATCGCGATACAGGGAGTCGTGAGGCAAGTGATCCCTTGTTCTCTTGACTTTCGAAGGGCCGAAACCCGAAATGGACCTAACCAATTATCAAGATTAACAATAACTCAGAATAAGTTTGGTACTCTACCCTTCGGGGTTTCCTCCATCGGGATTTCAGGATATGCGACGACAGGAGATCTCGCACCTGGGTTTCCCGGGAGACGAAAACTCTGAAACCTGTGCACATGTATATATATATATATATATATATATGTCGCTCAGCCTATTTCAGGAATTCGCAAATCGGGTTTTCGGGACTGGCGAGCACAAGAGAACTTGCCGATAGGTATCTCGGGTGCCGAAACACCGAAACACCATATCTCGTCCGCAATATTATTATTTCGGGGTTTCGCAATTCGGGTTTTCTGGGCTGGCGAGCACAAGAGAACTTGTCAATAGGTATCCTGAGTGCCAAAACACCGAAACACCATATCTATCCGTGCTAATCCATTTCGGCATTTCTCCTTTTGGGATTTCACGTTATGTGAGAACAAGGGGTCTCGCTCCTAGGTTTCCCGGGAGTCGAAACTCTGGAACACCAAACTCTAAACATGCTCCACTATTTCGGGGTTTCCTCCATCGGGGTTTCGCGAGTCGAGATCTCGTGAGTCAGGGTTTCGATACTGGCGAATACATGGGACCCACACTTAGGTACCCCGGGTGCCAAAATATTGAAATATAATAAATTCTCCACACTCTATCTTTTGGGCTTTCGCAAGTCGGGATTTCGGGACTTGTGAGTACAAGGGAATTCGCCCTTGGGTATTTCGAGTACTGAAATGCCGAAATATCGGAACTTATCCGCACGCTGTCGTTTTGGGATTTCGCAAGTCGTGGTTTGGGGACTTGCGAGTACAAGGGAACTCTCCCTTGGGTTTCCTGGATGCCGAAACTCCGAAATACCAACTCTTAAACCTGCTCATCTTATTTCGGGGTTTCTTCCATCGGGATTTCGCAGGTCGGGGTTTTGGGACTTGCAAGTACAAGGAATTTCACACTTAGGTACCCTGGGGTGCTGAAACACCGAAATGTCCTAACCCATCCACCCGCTGTCATTTTGGGATTTCGCGAGTCGGGGTTTCAAGACTTGCGAGTACAAGGGAACTCGCACTTAGGTACCTTGGGTGCCAAAATACTGAAATGTCGAAGTCTAAGAGGACCATTCTCTCTCGTGCAGGGCTTTAAGACTTACGCCATAAAATCCTCCAGCAGATCCATGGATAAACTTTCAAAAAGGGTGTCCCTCTGGGGAGATCTATCCAAGGAATTACTTGAGACAAATAAGGGAATAAATTTCCCGAGAACAGACTTGAAAACTGAATCTGTTCAAAACATATATATACCTATATGTATATATTTACGTAAGTCATAGGTGGTCTTTCCAACATAAGCATGTAGTCAAAATATATATATATATAAGCCATAGGTGGTCTTTCCAATATAAGCATACAACCACCATTTCTGATCAAAACACCATACAGACAGTCTTATACTGTAACCATTCATATTTACACAAACCATGAACATACATGTCAGAATATTAATTTCAAGATACGAGATATAACACTTATCGAAAAAAACACCAGGTTTGATGCAAATGCTAAGAGGGGTGCTCGTTTCCACCCAACCGTAGGCTCATCGATTCCGAATGGATTTATCACTAGCCACCCCTGAGCTTAGACCATGATGTTGTGAGACCCAGTCTCTGTTCTTCAGAAGTCGAGAACGAAGGTTACTCTCCTTCTTCTCTGCTTATCAATCACTCTATATATTTTTCCAGAGTACTTCCGGTTTCTCCCCTCTTGCGATCTTTGTCACGACTGCCCCCTTCCGCACCTCTTTCCTGCCTTTTCTTTTCCAGTGAGGTTGTGTGTGGCACAAACTTTCCCGCGGTGGTTAGGTCTAAGGCTTCCACAGATTGGCGGTTCACCCCCATCCCTCATTAACTCATGAGAAGCCTCTTCACCTACCAACCTGGCGAGTAATTAATTTTGGGGCCAGCGAGCCACTCTTGATCTTCAGGCCAATGAAGACCAAATATAGTATTGGTTTCGGTGGAAGTTAACGCCACCATTCCAAGTGCCTTCCACCACCTTTCATCATCCATCATGGTCTCTTTTTCAGCACATTCCCCTCCCAACAGTCCTACAACATATATTCATAACATTATTTACATTCGTCAACCTTTTATACTAAGGTCCATTCACATCTTTGAGTCTGCCATAGTTCTTGGCCAGTATAGTTATTTTTACAGATTGGGGGAAATAGGGTGTTACATGGAGGAACTATCAATTTCTCAAGAAAATGCAATAAGATCAATCTTACTATGAGGGAATATGTAATGAATAGTCCAATTATTGTTATACCCATGGGTGGTGTTGATGTCGTACTAGGAATCCAATGGTTACAATCGTTAGGAACAGTGGATTTTAATTTTCAAGAACGTTTCATGAAATTTTCATTGGAAGGAAAAGAAATTGAGTTAAGAGGTATCACAGGGAAACCCACTAAGGTGATAAGCTCTAATGGCATGACTAAATTATTGAAAAAGGGGCATCAAGGTGTAATTGCACAACTATGCTCACTAGATGTTCAAACATCTAAGCCATCTATTCCCCTAGATCTCCAAGGGATCATTGATAAGCATTACAAAGTATTTGAGGATATTCTCAAAGGTCTTCCACCCACTTGAAATCGTGATCATGATATTCACCTACTTCCTCGGAGTGTTCCTCCTAACATCATGCCGTACATATACCCTTATGCCCAGAAGAGTGAAATTGAGCATATGGTTGAAGAAATGTTAGAGCTTGGCATTATTATACCTAGCCAAAGTTCTTACTCTACACCGGTGGTAATGGAACTCAAGAAAAATGGCTCATGGAGTATGTGTCCATATTATAGAGAGTTCAACAAGATCACTATTAAAGATAAGTTTCTCATTCTCGTCATTGATGAATTGTTAGATGAACTACATGGAGCAATCTATTTCACAAATTTGGATCTTCGTTCATGGTATCATCAGATTAGAATGAAGGAAGAAGATATCCCAAAAACAGCATTTCAAACTCATGAAGACCATTATGAATTTTTGGTCATGCCTTTTGGCCTTAAAAATGCACCTTCCACATACCAAGGGTTGATGAATTCCATTTTCAAGCCCTTCCTTCGAAAATTTGTATTAGTATTTTTTGATGATATACTAATCTATAGCAAGTCTTGGGAGGATCATGTGCAACATGTTGAC
>JZKD02S0550780.1:968537-986577 GCA_000966675.3 Picea glauca
TTCTATAAAAGAAAAATCTAAGGTTCAAGCAGTGGAAGATCACATCGAGCATCAACAAGAAGTTCTCCAAATCTTAAAGGACAACCTGACCATGGCACAAAATCGCATGAAAAAACAAGCAGATCAACATCATAGTGAAAGAAGTTTTGAAGTAGGGGATTGGGTGTTTTTAAGACTACAACCATACAAACAGATGTCCCTCGAGAAATCCAAGAAGGATAATAAATTATCACCAAAGTACTATGGCCCTTATAAGGTATTGCAAAAGATTGGTATTATGGCACACAAATTGGAGTTGCCTGCATCCTCACAAGTACACCTAGTTTTCCATGTTTCATGCTTAAAAAAGGTTATAGGTGACAAGATCCCAGTTCAAACTATATTTCCAGAACTTGACGAGGAAGGAAAAATCATATTGGAGCTTGAAGCCATCACTAACACAAGAATTCGCTAGCTGGGGAATAGATCCATTTCAGAGTATCTCATTAAGTGGAGGAAACTACCTGTTGAAGATTCCACTTGGGAAGATGAATCTATTATACAGAAGCATCCAGGATTACTCAAGAGTTGCGGACAACACTTGTCTCAAGGGGAGGGGCATGATAATCCCTAAATAGTGGCACATTACCCCTTAATTGGGGCATATTACATTAGTAATGTTATTTTATTTATGTCGACTTGAGTGTTTTAGTTGTAATTGTACCTCCTAGTCTCCTACATATACCAAGGAGACATTTTCAATTGGAATCATCTTGTATTTGGAAATTTGTGTAGTGTATAAGGAGGTTGCCCTCTCGAAGAGGCTTATTATCTAAAATTCTATCTTTTTCAAGGCGTTGAGTACTTATTCTGAGGTTTTTCTATGCTATCTTGATATTTGGTTCTTAACAGTTAGGAGAAGGATAAATTCGTTGGTTGAAGTTCAAGAGCAAAGGACCCAATGGTATGGTAGAATTAAAGAATATCCAAATAAGATGAATGATATCTTCGACAAAAATGCCAAGCCCGAGAATTGATGTAAAGGACACCCAGATCTTCTTTTGGATAAAATACATGAAGACCCCCACAAGCATGGGAATTTTTATAGCTTATAGTTTTTCATGTATGTCATAGAGGAAATTTGCACCCAAACTCCCACCTCTTTCCCTCTGAGTGATCTAGAGGAATAATGGTTTGATTGTCTTGTCAATGGTAGACTCCTAAACCACCTCATGCAATCCTAAATGCAGTCCCACAAGCTGGAATCTAGAATTTCCACCCTGTATCATAATATTGCTTTCGAATTTTTCAGCGATGCACTTTTCTTTCCAATATATATGTCCTTACCTTTTATTTTTCATTCTATTTTTTCACTTAGACTGTAAATAGTCGCTTTGAATTCATGTCCCAATGGATTAAAGCATTTATATTCTCACCCCAAATTATGGATCTTGGCACCTCACAAGGACGATCCATCCCACATAAGGAGTTGATGTTATCACCTCATTGAATCTGCCATCACGTTTTTGAGTCCAAAGCACTTACCTAGTCAACTACATTCAAAACCAAGATTTGCCTTCACAGATTTCATATTTTCAAGGGTCCCTTCATACTTAGCCAAATTACCCTTAATGTTTCAGCAATCGACATCCTTCACGAATATCTAAAAACTTGGTTTCCTTCTCGAACTTTGTTGCTAGCCCGATTTTCCACGCGGACTCTCTTTGCACCTATTCAATCGATTTCCTTGGTTGATTTCCCAATCGATCCCCCTTTGCACCTATTCGAGTAATTTCCTTAGCCAATTTCCATTCAAGGTCAATTTCCCAATCAGGCCCCTCTGTACATGTTCAAGTCATTGCCTTAATCGATTTTCACATGAGGGTCAATCTCACAATTGAATCGCTTTTGCACCTATTTGAGTGATCACCTCGGTCGATTTTGAAATTCGGGTTGATCTCCCAATCGATCCCCTTTGCACTTGTTCGAGTGATCTCCTTTGTCTATTTCCACATCTAGGTCGATTTCCCAATCGAACCCCCTTGGCACCTGTTTGAGTGTTTCCTTGGTCAATTTCCCAATCAGGACCCCCGCTCACTTCTTAAGTGTTTGCCCCGCTCGATTTCACAATTTAAACAAAGGTTTTTAACTTCAAAGGCACGGAGAAAATCCATACTACAATGGGACAGGTGGCACGATCAGGAGAATACATGTGGATGGGAATATCCATGTGGACAATGTTAATTCCTACCACGTGGATTTCAAGAGAGATAGGTGGCCCTATAAGAAGGAGACATAGACAAGAATCTCCATGTCAACAAAAAATCTTTAGGAGAATATTTACACATTGTTCGAGGTGTTTTTAAAGGTCGATTTTTAGATCGAGCTCAATGCCATTGGGCCCTTGGCTCACTTCCTCAGTGTTAGATGCATATATTTTCCTAACTATCAAGCTCGATGACTCCATCAAAACCCTTCTCACTTACTTAGTGTTCGATTAGCCCAATTTCAAATCTTGAACAAAGGCCTTAAAACTTCAAAGGCATGGTGAAGGTTCATACTACAGTGGGACAGGAAGCAAGAGGAGAAGAAGACACGTGGACAAGGATCTCCATGTCATTGCCTACCACATGGAGTTTAATATATACATGTGGCCTTATAGGAGGGGGTGAAATGTGGACAAGAATCTCCATGTCAATAGATAATATTCAAGGGAATCTTTGCTCATGATTAGAGGTGATAGGAGAGACTGGTTTTCAAATTAGGCCCGATTCCCCCATTGGGAATCTAGCTCACTTCCTCAGTTTTTGATGCAACCGATTTCCCGATCGGACCCGATGACTCCAATGGGATACTTGCTCATAGTTCAAACCTTTCACTATGGTCAATTCCCATATCAAGCCCAATGCCTCTATTGAACCCCTTGTACATTGTTCTAACTATTTCTCTTGCCTAGTTTCAAAGTTCGAACACTTTCAAAGCCATTCAGTTCCACGGGAAATCAAACTTCTATATTCCAGATAGACAGGTGGCCCTATGAAAAGAATACATGTGGAAGGGGACCCCCATGTATAAAATGTAGCCATTCACCAGGGAGATTTCACATGCATGCTACTAAGTTTGTGGCATTAAGAGAGAGTGGGGGGGCTTAAGCTTGAGTTAACTAAGGACTAATCAAAATTAGTAGCTTTGTGTTGCCTTTATAATTGAATATCAGGGTTTATTTTCCCAATGATGTATAAATACAAATATTTAATTCTTTCACATTGGAAGTTATTCATTTTGAGAGCTTATTATTTTGCAACTGAAAAGGATGAAACAGAGACTGAAATCATCATAAATGTAATATTTTCCTAGTGCCTCATAGTTTTGCAAAAGAAGATGGACTCATCTTCCTTCCACTTCTCATCCCCTTCATTCTCATTCTGATTTTAAGCATTCTTTGAGTAGTAGGCTCTGTAAAGGAGAAAAATAAATCCCAAGACAGTGTTCTTGTAATTCCAACCCCTAGTGCATTTTCTAATTATTATAATGGTTGTTTCATATCTGAGGCTTCTATAGTCCCCAACATTGAGACCATTGTTCATTGAATGAACTGTTGGATTCATTGTGAAATCGGGACCAAGGCTATAGCCATTGCCACTAGTTTATAATCAATTCAAGCAATTTATGATGTGATTCCCTTCTTCATTTTTTGTCTCATACAATGTTCGGTAAACTAATGTATCTATGTTCTGCCTTTCCCATTGGTTTTCTTTCTAATAAATATATGCTAAGAAAGTAATTATGCCTCCTAATGTGCCCGCATTTGTTTTCTTTGAGTTATTTTCCTAGCTTAAATAAATCTTGATGCCCAAGGATCCCATAGTTGAAATCATATCAAAACCCCCCTATTGGTTGGCCCCCTTTTGAATTTTCTTCAAACTAAAACCAAACACCTTATTCCTGTTCGAAATCCATAGAAGATATTGACACCATGAACCATTTTCTATGTTATAAATAAAGTTTGATCTTTGTCTATTAAATAGGTTGTCCTTAAGTGACAAACAAGGACTCTTGCCTTAGGAAATACTAAGGCTACCCCCCTGGCCCAAGAATTGGCTCGATGACCTAGAGTGACACAAGAAGGTGCATCGTGTACATTATGTCATGGCATTTGGCCCCTTTGTGAGATACAAGGGACAACCTGAGGAGAAACAACCTACATAACTTGAAGATATATATAGTAATTATGGTATTACCAAGTCTTGACAAAGTGTTTCATTTTCAATTCATAATTGGGATTTATTTCCTAGTAGTTTGATAATTGTTCCTTGAATGACAACAGACAATCATTTCCTTATTTATGTGTGTCAAGGGTCAAACTAGAATCTCGTCCTTTATCTTAATTTAAGTCAAGTAGGAGATGACACCCACAAAATCAAGGGCCTCGCCCCCTAAATAAAAAAGTAACTCGGATAGGTTCTAACCTAAGCTGAATTGAAAAGAATCCTAGGAAAGGGAGTGCAATAGAAAAAAATCTGATGGGAACAATCTTTATTCCCCTTTAAAGTAGGAGACGACACCCACAAAATAGGGTGCCTCACCTCTAAATTAGAAAGTAAGTCTGATGTGTTCTAACACAGAGTGAATTGAAAATAATCTCGGGAAAGAGAGTGCAATAGAAAAAATACATGAAGGGAACAATAGATTCCCCTTCAATCTTTGGATATAATGCTACATCTAATTATATCAACATGGATAACACAAGCTCTAGTGGATGTCGATCTAGCCTTGTTTCTAGGGTTGATAATCATGAACTAGGAGAGAAAACAACAATATCCCCTAAGCTTGAGAGAATTGGAGGTTAGGATTAGCACATATAAGGACTTTGTGGTGAAAAAAGATCAAAATTGACCAAAGAATTTGCAAGAGTGTATAGTGAAAACCCTGACAAATGCGACACCTGGCACTTACAACTTTCCTTGGAGGAAGGGAAAATTTTCTTTTTCCAAACATGGAAAATGAGTATACTACAGTTTAACAAAATTATTTTCTTATTATTATATATGGTTGTATACTTTATCAAACTATTTTCCAAGAGTTCACAATGTTTTATAATTTAGTTAAAGATTCACCAAGACTTTACAAGGTTTTATAATTCAATTAAATATTTGTCAAGACTTTATAAGATTTTATAATTATGTGAAAGATTCACCAAGAAATTATATATACATATTATATTATTAATAAAATAGCCTTCAAGTTTTGTTATGTATCATAGGGATTTTCTCCTTTATTAAACATATAATTTAAGGACAATTCTTAAAAAATTACATGCTTTCAACATGATAAAGTCACTAAAGTTGGTGCTCTTTGAGAATGCCACATCTAGAAAATAGGTATTTCAGAGCTTGTCCATTGTTGTTTGTGATATTGATGGGTCACTGAGAACTTCAAGACCCTCATTGACCTATTTAAGCCAAGATCTTTGTGTGTAAAGTCAAAGGAAACTATCTCAAAGGAGATCAAGTGTCATCGTCTTCAACTTGACATGATTGGTTTGGCGATAAATCTGAATTATCCATTACAATTTGATGCAATATTTCTTTGGTCGCCACAATATGTTCATGTCCTTTATATGTGTGGGTATTACCATGAATAGTTTTCCTTTATCCTTGTTTAAAAGGATCCTAGTAATTATAGAAGGTGCGATGAGGAATCGTTTGTATATTGTACCTTGCTTTCTTACAAATAATGTTCCCATCAAATATCATGTCCTTTACTTTAATAACGAGAGGGAGGTTGTGTCCATGACTATTTGACATAATAGAGCTTGAAAGGAGAGAATTAAATACAAGTTCTCGAAGACCATTTTGAATCATTCTTCCCATACCACTTCTAACATCTACAATGACTTTCCTTGATATGGAATGGAATAGCATAGTAGTTGAACAATAAGAAATGTTATTATTCTATTGTGCAAATACGATATATTCTACATAGAATGGCCGTCTTTATATAGAATACAAAAATAGGGACATTATGTTTGATTATGTCTCCCTTTTTATTTGATTATGTATGTATTAGTGTCTAGTTGTGAGACTTTATTTTTCATGTTGTACTTTCTTGTGGTCAATTTAGTTCCAAGTTGGAAATATAATGGGGCTATTTTAAAATCTCATACCTCTACTATATTTTGGTTAATCTTGGAGTCATTCCAGCTCAATTTGAATAATGGGGTACTATGAAACTAAGCTATGTTGAAGCTATGAAACTAGTTGCACAAGCTATGAAATTATAAAACTATGATTGGCCTAACTCTGCAACTATTTTACATAAATAGGGCTCTAGGGTCCCATGAAAAAACACCTCTCCATGAACTCCATTGACCAATCACAATCCCTGATGTGGAAAATCCATACATTCAGACTCACCCAACTCCTCTTCTCATACACCGGATGATCCCACCCATGCTCCACCATGTTGTAATTCATGTACCTCGCATATGGAATCACAAACTCCATGTCTATGATGTCCATCCACCAAATCCATTTTTCCTGTGGGTGAGCCATAATGGCTACTCTCACCAAGGGGATATTGGCCCAAAGAGTAAACATGTGCTCTTCCAGCAACACAATATTGTAAAAGATATCAATCCCATGGAGCCTACAACAATGCAATTTTTCTTGAAGAACCTCAAAAGAAGATGATCTCTAATGGGTTCTTATGAGGGGCGAACTAAGACCTAAACACCATTAAAATACTAGGTTTCCCATCATCAATGAAGTTTTTAACATGTGAGTATATGTCAAGTCACAACTTTTTTTTCTTATCCTAGTCTTTGATTGGTTGTTCAATGGAGTAAGTGACTTCAAGATTGATTAAATAGTTTCACCTGGAAAATGCAAAAAGAAGCTTAAAGAATTAATCTACAAAGCTCCAAAGAATATTCCTAGCATCTTCTATCAGTGATAGTTCCTATGGTGAAAATTCCATCCATCGATGCCTTTAAAGGAATTTTACTATTCACTTAATTGTTGAACAATCAATGAGAACAATCATTTTAGAGAGTGAATAGTAGGAGAGTGCCCTTAGACACACTAGTTGGGAAATACTCTAGGAGAGTGTCCTCATACACTGGTCGCCAAAGTTATAACAATGACTCTCCATTAGAGGCAAGGGAAAACACCCCAAGGCACAATGATATATACGATGTTAAGGATCCATGTTTAAAATGGATCT
The DNA here is from genome assembly GCA_000966675.3 of Picea glauca. Taxonomy (NCBI): domain Eukaryota; kingdom Viridiplantae; phylum Streptophyta; class Pinopsida; order Pinales; family Pinaceae; genus Picea; species Picea glauca. The sequence goes on from JZKD02S0550780.1 coordinate 975,741, forward strand.
AGACTAGTATTAGACTCTAATGGATCTAGGCCAATAGTAGATCCATAGCCCTAAAAATGATGTAATTTTTGTGTTATTATCATTTTTACTTATGCCATAGCCATAGTCCAACTTATGCACTTAAAGAAATTCCAACCTTGGTGATATGTTATAGCTTTGTGCATGTTTGTTGCATTTGAGGGGAAATAGCAAGAGCATCCTTAACATGTCCATGAATTATGTATGCCACGATCATTGCATTCCATGAGGAAAACATTTTGATTTGAAACCTTAACAAACACTTGTCAAGCAATGTATTTAACCCTACGTTTGTCATACATATCTACAAGCGCAATGCCCACAACATCGTATTCAAGGACACTTCTTATTGCATAATCATAGATATTCTTACCTTGTCTGAAAGCCAATAAATAGATACACACAGACAGGACAATAACCATGGTGATTGAATTGGATTTCAATCCCTAGACTTATATTTCAATGAAGGATGCATACATCACATTTCATGAAGCATCATGTTGTTTAGGAATTCTTTTAGTGCTACATGTTGCTTTTGTTTATGTATCTAGTGTTAAAATAAGCTTCATTTTATTCATAAAATAAAGTTAGAATCCGATCGTCTTTTTGTTAAGATCCATGTCTTGAAAGAGAAAATTATAGTGATCAAGGAAAAGATATAAGGCATGAATGAGCACCGAGAATGAAAAATCAAGGGAAGGTTAAAGACACAATGAAACCCAATGAACAATTGAAGGTCAAATTAAGGACACAGAACATCTAAGAGAGGAGGCTATAATTCAAGGTAGAGTGCTTGCAAGAGAACATAGAATGTAATGAGTGAGGCACTACATTTAGTGATGGATAAGTAGGCATATGATATGGTTCATTTATTGTGTAATTTCAAATCTCATCAACTCTAAGGAGAATGAGAAAGAAATCAAAGATGATGAGCATTAGGCTAGTGATCATGGAAGAAAAAGGTAGTGATGAAGTAGATTAGTTGGTATGGAAATTCTGCAAATTTTGTGATATTTATATCGTCCTCTCTTTCAACTTGAAAGTTGGTATTTTCAATCTTTTGGCAAAGTCTATGTTATCTTTCAAAGTCTTTTGTTCAATGTTAGGGAAGTTTTAATACCCTCCATCCTGAAAATAGTGGTTAATTTCCTAAATGTATGGGCATTTTAAATTATATGATAGAGGGAAAACCTCCCTCGGAAAGGATCTAAAATGATGAATTCATTATATATGTATCCATAGTTTTAGTTTATATGTGCAGATGTAGTTAATTGTAATAGGGTGAGCATGTATATCAACGTAATATCCCATGCAAAAAGAAGTGTATTTGAATATGATGTTGTGGACGCTACACTTCCACTTGTGCTAGGTAGCTTTCCTTCTAGCACAAGAAGTGCATAGCACTGAAAGAATATGCCTATCTTTCACCCTAAGCCTGCTTGTGATTCCTTAACATGGTGACCCATGCTTGTTCATGACTAGAACAAACAAAGAGATTGCCAATGAAGGAATGAGATAGAAACACAAAACACCTTTGATCTATATGGTTTCTTTTACAATTGTATCAATCATAGATATTTCATGACATTAGTTTGTGAAGTGCATTTATTGTTAATGTTCTCCCTATGTGTTCCCATTCATTAAATCTTGAACAATGTAAGTAAATCATGATTATGCAAACAAAAGTCTATTTGACTCTGATGTTGTTGTGGGCATTGTGTGTGTGCTTGTGCTTGTGCTTGTGCTTGTGCTAGATCGAAAAGCTAGTGATCGATGACCTTATATTTCAAGCACAAGCACAAATATAAAACCATTACTTTGTGGTGAAAACCCTACAAGGACACCACAAAACAATTGATATCTTGAAAACCAATTCACTAACAAGTTTCTACTAAAAGAAAAAAATGTATGATGACTACATAGCTCCACCAATTTACTTGATTTTCTTCATCTAACCATTTGTTTAATGCTGCAAGGTTCCAACTTAACACAACATACTTGCAAATTTATTGTGTTGAAATCAGCTCAAATATTTGTGATGAAGACCAAATTTCAAGCAATTGCGGACTCCATATCTAAACTCGAAAACTAAATAATCAAGCTCTGCACTAAATAAAAGAGTAATACTTCCAACGTATACAATGTCAACAATCAAGAAGATTTTTGTCTATGTAGAGAAGACTTTGCCTATTTCAAGAATGAAATATCTTTAGTAAAGATATCTTATGATACCTAGAGTATATCTATCAATTGTCTCAATGATATAGTTCAAATATTTTATTTTCAAAGCAATTGTTAGATTAACAACATTGTGGCTATTAACATCATATTCCCTCCATCAATATAAATCTACTAAGTATCATTACCCTTCATCATTTCTGTTAACATATACTTTGAAGCTCATTACTTACCTATACTTGTCAACCACAAATGGTTGAGTGCTCAAGTTGGGGGTAGGAGGGGGAGAGGGGGGAATGTTGTCACATGAACAAAGTTTGTCTCATCGTGATTGAAATGTTCCAACTTAATGATGGAGTGATGTGTAATGGTGGTTTATTCAAAAACTAAAGTGATGGGTAAGAGTAGGGCACTCTAAAGTGAGGTAATCAATATTTTGCAACCATTTCCTATCATATCTACTAGAAGCCTCAATACCATGTTTCAATTAGAATTTGTATGAAAGGAGTAAATCACACATATTAGTGATGCATTAATTTGAAAAGAATTGAAGCTATAGATACCTATAAAAGGGAAAATCAATCTCAAAGTATCCATTACAAGAACAATATGGGTGGAGGATTAAACAAAAGATAGTGAGTAGAGATTCAGTTGATAAGAAATAATCCCCATGTCCTGAGAATTTTCCAAGAAATAAATATCAATTTCTATAGTTACACATTTGTTAATAAGGGAAGAATGGGAGAAGGAAGATATGAAGAAATATCGTGAAGTGAAAAAGGAATTAATGCTTGCATATGGATCCATAGAAGACATGGGTAAAGGAGTAAAATGCACCAATATGTTTGCACCTTGGGATGCAGTTGCATTGCATGTCATCAAGTATATCGCCTACAAGTTAAGACATAGTTTGGTACGCACTTACCATTTTCAAATATTGAAGCACCTTTGTTAACACACAAACCAAAACCCTGAAGATTGTTTTAGCATTATGCTTTATCTATTTAAATATCTTAAATAAATGACTACTAAGGTAAAAGAAGGAAAACATGGAGCTCTTTCCCATCATGGGCTTATTACACTACTAGTGGTTGATGCATTATCATGGTGAATCAAGAAGAAATTCAAGTCGTGGTGACCATGGAGGTTGTTGAGTCCCCTAAACCACAATTCCATAGTTAGGGTAGAGAGTCATTGAAAAGAAAATCTTCATGGAAGAAGACTAATAGAATGAGGGTAGTGTTAAGATCATCTTAAAAAGAAATTCAAACCTACAGACTAAAAATGTTGCAATCTCGCCCGCACGAGTGTAGAAGAATTGGCAAGTGCCGTGTAAATGGAAGGAAATTTGTAAAATGAAATCTCATGTTCAATTCTCACCCGGACTTACTCGTGCGCCATTCTTGCGGGCTGGGTGGTTGCACCTAGGGTTATAGTGGTAGCCGCTGGAGATCGACCCCGTGTCACGCGAGTACGAGAACCGCGAAGTTGTCGATTCCCCTAGTATTTAAAAAAAAAAAAAAAAAAAAAATGTTGCAATCTCCAAAAGCATAGTCCATGGCAATGTTACGAAACCATACAAGGAGAAAAATTCAAATGGAAAGCCTTCAAGAAGGAGAATGGTACTTGAAACATCAAAAGGAAGACGCTGCAAAGAAAACATCAAAGCAAAGTACCCAAACCCCACAAAGGGTTAGGGTCTCAAAAATAAGAAAAGTTGAGATGAAAAAAGAGGAAGAGGAATGGATAGAAGTTATGATAAGAATATTGTAGAGGCATTGATCCAAATTGGGGATCCCTAGTTAAGATAAAACCTAAATTTGTAACAAAACCATATGGTCATTAGTCTAAACGTTCTACAAACTAGCTCTTTTCGAACTGCTAAAAATAATAGGGAGGGAAATGAAAAAAAGGAGAATCTTTCATCTTGTTGCATTGGGAGTGGACATTTCAAAGACTTGTTTATGGAATCAACGCAAGAAAAGGTGGGTGAAATGTTGAATTTAATTTCCTTGGTTCCAAGATTAGTTGAAGAGGAAGAAAATAGGGGGTGAAATGTTGAATTTAATTTCCTTGGTTCCAAGATTAGTTGAAGAGGAAGAAAATAGGGGGTGAAATGTTGAATTTAATTTCCTTGGTTCCAAGATTAGTTGAAGAGGAAGAAAATAGGGAACTATTAGAAGAAGTTTCTAAGGAAGAGTTGTGAGTGATCATTTCCAGCTTTGAGAAAGACAAAAGTCTAGGACTAGATGGTTGGACTATAGAATTCTTTGAGGACTTCCTCGATATTGTGGGGGTCATTCTACTTAGAGTGGTGGAAGAAATTCGACGCATGGGTAAGACATTGCATAGCACCAACTCAACTTTTATTTTCGTAGTTCTAAAATCTGAGTGCCCCTCTTCCTTTGATGACTTCAAGCATATTGGCACTATGTCACTATCTTTACAAGATTGTTGCAAAGATTATAGCAGTTAGGATCAAACCAATTCTATCGAATACCATTTCCCTGAAACAATTTGAGTTCCTCAAGGGTAGGCTTATCCACAAAGCCAGAGGATCAACTTGAGGGAATTCACTCTATCAAGATTAAAGATACAAAATCGTCATGTATCTCTCTCTAAGGCCTATGATAGGGTCTCTTGGATTTATCCTCAGCTCTTGCTTATGCATATCGAGTTTGAGCTACAATTGGTTAAGTGGATCATGTCTTGTCTCACTACATTTTCCTTTGTTGTATTAATCATGGAAGAGGATCATATTTATTTAAGTCGAGTCATAGGCATAGACAAGGATGCTCTTTGTTGTTATATCTCTTCCTTTAAGTCATTAATGGTCTTAATCATGCACTTGTAGAGGCAAAGCTAGTGAATTATTTTTAGGGGATTAAGTTGGATCCACTTGTTAATCTTACTCATTTGTTGTTTGTAGACGACCTACTAATCTTTTGTTTTTGTGCATCCAGGGAAGGAAAGACATTGAAGGATATTCTGAGCCTTTTTTGTGATGCAATGAGAATACTTATAAATGTGAATAAATCTGGAATTTTCCTTCCCAATGACGTGAATGAGTACAAAACTATTTTCACAGACTTGTTCAATTTTCCCTTGCAAGCTCTAAGTGAAGGGATTAAATATCTTAGGTTTACGTTTGATCCCAACAAATATGGTATAGCGGATTGGTCTTGGCTTCTTTCAAGGATTGATAGGAAAATAAACCTTTGGTGCAACCGATGGATTTCTAGAGGTGGAAGGTTAGTGCTCATTATTGAAGGATATTCTGAGCCTTTTTTGTGATGCAATGAGAATGCTTATAAATGTGAATAAATCTGGAATTTTCCTTCCCAATGAAGTGGATGAGTACAAAACTATTTTCACAAACTTGTTCAACTTTCCCTTGCAAGCTCTAAGTGAAGGGATTAAATATCTTGGGTTTATGCTTGATCCCAACAAATATGGTATAGCAGATTGGTCCTGGCTTCTTTCAATGATTGATAGGAAAATAAACCTTTGGTGCAACCGATGGATTTCTAGAGGTGGAAGGTTAGTGCTCATTAAGTATGTTATCAGGAAATTCGAATGTATTGGCACTTGTTGACTCTCATTCAAGAAGCTTTGTGGAAGAGAAGCACAAAATATCAAGGATCACATTGGGCCTATTGAAGAAGCATGTCCAAGCCAAAACATTTGAGAGGATGGGGATTAAACAATGGATGCCCGCCAAAAATTTGTGGGTGTTCTTGACACGAAACAGTCTTTGGAGGCATATTGTTATTGATAAATACATTGCTCCAACTCGATGGTGAGGCTGGACACCAGCATATTCAGCATATTCTTATTGATCAATCTACTAGATGCTTCAACTCAATGGAAAGCCTTAACGCTAGCCTTCTTGTAGTAAGTAGATTTCTAGCTTGGGAAGTTGGTAATGGATCTCAAGTGAGAATTGGTATTGATGCCATAGTAAGCTACAAGCAGAGTATGTTTCGTCCATGGGCTTTAGTTGATACACTAAGAGAGCTAGATATATGTACCTTGAACAGAATTAGTAATGATATGGCTTAGAATATTTGGCTTCAAGGTTGGCACACGACGGTGGGACTGGGATTGGACGTCACTTGACAACAGGCTTGGTATTGATTAACATCAGACTTATAGAAGAGGCACATATTCATTTGCCGTATAATGAAGATGAATTGGATTGGTATACCAATCACTTCAGAGGTCAATACTCTGAAAAACTAGTTTATCAAGCTATGATTTAGGGGAGGAAACATTCTCTGGTGGTAAAATAAGTTCTGGAAAATCAAAGGCCTCCGAAGGGAATACTCTTTTTCTGACTTGTTCTCAAGGAGAAGGTTTTGACATGGAAACAACTTCAGCATCGAGGCAAGCAAGGGTTAAGTTGTTGTTATATGTGTAAACAAGCGGATGAGACCAATGTTCATCTCTTCTTGGAATGTTTGTATAAGAAGGTAGGAAGTGAACTGCAGGTGGCTCCTATCTGGACAAGGGGCATAGTGTCAGAATGCCTTGTTTTAAAGATTTTTTTTACAGATAGTACGTTAAGGATTTGAGAGTTCTTCTAATTTTGGTTTCGCGGGGGATATAGTTGGCCCAAATTTTGTGTTTTTTAAAACAAAGTTACTCCCGCTTTCAAAGTGTTTCAGAGAGCACTACAAGGGTTCTTCTGTTATGAAGAAAAGTCGGAAGATTATTATCACTGACATCAACAAGCAACGTCCATAGGGTTTTCTTTAATGGGCTTGTCATAGTAAATGTTGTTTGGGATTCATCTTGCACTTTACTTATTCACATTATCTTATTGGTAAAGGAAAATCTAGGAGCGTGGTCCTAATAATATTGCTGAATTCAATGTGCTATTTGCTCTTTCAAGGTCAGCTGTGGAAAAAAACGTGACAGTTCTTCAAGTCTTTGGTGATTGATTGAATGATGAGGACTTTACAATTTGATCATTTGGGTCTACTGAAAATTGGTCAATAGTTAAAAAGCATAGCTTCTCATTATAATAAGATCAAGTTTATGCACATATATAGATAATTAAATAGGTCTACATATACACTATCCAAACAACCCTTCAATGAAAATGTACCGGTGGTGGAGGAATTACTTTTAAGGGGCACTGATCTCCAAAAGGGATTTTTTTTTATGTAAGTTTGTCTTTCTTATTATCTTTGAACTTTTGGTTTTTATATGTAACGACTAGTCGTCTTTATGGTTGTTGGTTTTTTAACTCTTTTTGAGTGACATAAGTGTTTAGCTAATGGAACTTTTTGAACAAATCCATGTTCTCGCAACCTATTATTTTTGTAAGCATTTTTGCACCTTTAGAGTACCCCTTCTTTCTTCTGGAATAGAAGTTTTGGTTTTTTCACCCTTTAGAGTACCCCATACCCTTTCTTTCTTCGGAATAGGAGTCTCAATTTTTTCACCTTCATAGTGCACATTTTTTTCTAGAATAGAAATTTCAATTTTTTTCTCAAAAATATATATATCAATGTATAATCCCATGCAATAAGAAATGTATTTGAATCTAATGTTGTTGTGGACACTACATTTCTAGTTTTCCTAAGAAGTGTATTTGAATCTAATGTTGTTGTGGACACTGCACTTTCTAGTTTTCCTTATAACACAAGCACAAACACAAAGATGTACAAGCACAAGCACAAGCAACATTGAAAAAATATGCTTTCTTTATTTCACCCTAACCCTACCTATAATTCCCTAGCATGGTGGCCCAACCTTATAGATGGTTAAACAAAGCATATTACCACCTCCTTGCTTTGTCTAGATAGAAAGCAAACATACTCATCATGTAGGGGAAACCCAAATAGGATTTGGGGAAATGATAATCCGGTTGAGAACATGTCTCTCCTCTTCCTTGCTCCATCTTGTGAAAAGCACTTGTCTTAGTAAAAGTCAATGAATTAGATTTCATTAGAAACCCAAATAGGATTTGGGAAAATGATAATCAGGTTGAGAAAGAGAAGCATATGTCTATCCACCTCCCTGCTCCATCTTGTGAAAAACACTTGCCTTTATACAAAGCCAATAAATTAGATTTCCATCTTGTGAAAAGCACTTGCCTTAGTAAAAGCCAATGAATTAGATTTCATTAGAAACCCAAATAGGATTTGGGAAAATGATAATCAGGTTGAGAAAGAGAAGCATATGTATATCCACCTCCCTGCCCCATCTTGTGAAAAACACTTTCCTTTATACAAAGCCAATAAATTAGATTTCATTCTTTAGTATCGCATTTTTAAATCAAAAAGTGTTTACCTTTTTAATTCCATAGATTCAAGGCTATGTTTGTGCATGTGTTAAAAGGAAAGCTACCAATTACAAGATTGAATGACTTAACCACGAGCACAAACCTCCGTTAAATGAAATATCTATAGTTGATACTATTGTAAAAATAATCAAACAATCTTGAGGACCAAACTAATGCAAAAAGTGTTTAGGTTTCTCCCTCATCCCTTCGTTTATCAGCTCCTTCAGTTTTTCTAGCCACCAACAAGTATGGTCACGAAACATTCAACATGGGCTTTGTGCCTCGCGCTAAGATTCAACATTCAAATAGGGTTTACCTTTCTAATTCCACGCCTTCTTCCAAACCATTCAAGGCAACAACATTTGTGATGAATCAGATATGCAGGTGCATAGAGTTTATTCTTAGTGGACCATTACTTACTTTTGAAAGGGCACGAAGATGGATTATTTAGTGAGCTTAATGGAAAATCCATTCAATAAGGATATTTATGTTTCTGATCGAAAGAGTTACAAATGGAACCATGGATAAAGGAATGGGGTTAGTGCCACCGCTAGAATTCACCCTAATACTGCCTTGTGGTGATGGCTCTACAAGAGCAAGGCCTGGCAGAGTGCAACTAGAATGCTGCTTGACGCAAAGCCTCCATTAGATAGGCTCATAAAGGGATGACGGATCATGGTGGGATGACAAGTATAGAAGTTTTGGTTGGGGTGCTCATAAGCCACAACAATTTGCTATTGGGTGGTGGCCCACATATTTTCATTGAATACCGCTTAGTTTGCTCTTTTGTGTTTAAAAAATGCTAGCAACTAATCACATTCCTTCCAACACAAACCTCGATAAAATTAGGTTTTACTCCTTGGAATTACATTCTAATTCCAAGGACCTTTTCTTTCCAATTTCATGGTGTGCTTACCTTGTTCATTGAAGAATGCTTAGTTTATGCTTTATGCTCAAAGGAAAGCTATCGATGGCTAACATTTCTTCTAGCACAAGAAGAAACCTCAATTAATGACTTAACAACCAAGAGCACAAGTATAATTTGGGGAAACACACCATGCAAGAGAAACACAAGTAGGGTTTGGGAAAGGATAGTTAGGTTGAAGAGGGAAGCACATGTCTCTCCTCTTCCCTCCTACACCCTCCTATAAATGCTTACACAAACACAAGCACACAAGCAGAAAACTAATTATGGTGATTAAATCATGTGGCTCAGCTTATCTTGCTCATTGACGAATGCTTCACTTGTTCTTATAGAAGATGAAAAGCTAATAACTACTAGCTTTTCTTTTAGCACAAGCAAACCTCTGGTTAATAACTTCAACCATGAACACAAAGTACTTAGTAATGTGTGATGAGTGTTCAAAATGATACAGCTACACCCTCAAAACTCTGATTATAAAACAGTGATTTAAATGGCAAGAAAAACTGATCAATATATATAAATGACAAGAAAAATGAATAGTTGTAGCAATCAAAATAAGTTTTTGATAACTGGCTCTCAAAAGCACCTCTCCCGTTCCAGCGAGAAAGGCTTTGTAAATATATAAAAATAAATTGCGAAAAAAAAAAGATTAATTGCCGCAGAAATCAAAACAGGGGAAAGATAACTGGCTCTCAAAAGCACCATTTCCAGAAATAATTCTGCTTAGAATCTGTTAGCACTCTATAAATTTTGAAATAAATTTATAGGCTAAGTGGTTTAGGGAAGTAATCCCTTTTTCCAAATGAAAAATATCTCAAAATTATATTAGATATAATTTATTTTACAACGCAGAAACGATATTGAAGGATTCGAAATTTAAAACAGCCTAATCAGCGCAAAGAGCTATTTAGGACTGCGCTGAATCAATTCTACAATCTGTTCACATAAGTCTCAAACTAAGAATTGGAAAAAGGGTAGGAAATCTGCAAAAAATACATTCACGTCTTTACTACAAAGACACTGCACAAACTTCTCGAACAGCTCAGTCTTCGAAGATGTTAAGGTAATTATGAGAGCTTTATTCCCCATTTTCCCAATGATAAACTGACAGTGTACCTTTAATTTCCTTGAGAGCCCTCTTTGACAGTAAGTCGGCCTCTTTATTATGATCCCTGTAGATGTGATGAAAGCTTATATCTTTGAACTTACTTGCCAGTTCCATTGTTTTTATTTTCTAGTGTTCGATCTTCACCGCATGGAGCTGACCCTGTTGCTTTATCCAATCTATAATAACTTTCGAATCCCCCATGATTTGGACTTTTTCAATCGACCAAAGCGTAGCCAACGTGAGAGTCACCCACAATCCCAAGAGCTCCGCCTTTGTATTGGTGCCAACTCCGCAGTTTAGGAACCATTCGGTAATC
>JZKD02S0550780.1:997589-1009139 GCA_000966675.3 Picea glauca
GGGCCTCAATTTCTTAAGAGGTACTCATGTCAAACATTAACCTTGTCCCATCCAATCATGAGTTCAAAACTTGGAGCAACCTAATCTTTCCACTTTGTTGGACATTTACGTCCCACGTCCCCTTAAGGACAATTCTTCCACTCAAACTAGTGGTCATAATGTGCCCAATGAACCTTTTAAGATCCTAGCTTTTCCAAGCGTTTGTCATGATGCCTTTCCTTTTCTTCTATGTTTCTACTCCTTAACATGTAGAGACTTTCCCTTCATTGCCTCCTCCTTACAAACCTAACCCTCCTAGGATTCCCACTGCTGGAATTCCTCAACCTATGCACACTAGATGAGGTATAACCGAATTTTAAACCCAACCCTCCACCATTGTCATTGGCCAATCCTACAACTATATGAGCTTGTAGGCTCCTCTCCTTCAAACAACTTTTGGAATGCCTCAACATATTGGACTCCCCTCTTGCTCTCAACCTTCAACATCCTACTTTTCAAATAATGTCTCATACTAGAATTGCCACTTAAAATTTAAATTGAAACACATGAACATTCCTCAAATATTTTCCCCTAACAAGCCTTAGTGCATGCCACATCAATGTGCTCCTTAATGTAACCATACAATACAAATTAACACCTCCATCTAGCCAAACCAAATGGGTCCCGAAAACATTCAAAACCTTAGCAAAATGGAATCCCAACTTTCAATTATTATACACACAACATGCCTCCCAGTCAACCCATGAAAAAAATGCAAATCAACTTTTAAAACTTAAAAACATGATCTCTATTTCCAACCCCCATTAAGAGGCTCACACTAATAGAAGTTCACATGGAACAAACTTCAACAACATACAAGGCTTTGTTCCTCACCTAAGTTACATTGCAGTTTATTCACAACCCTTCCAAAACAATAATGACACCCATGGGAACATAGGTCCTCAACTAAACTTAGCAAAATTCAACAACCAAACACCCATTGATCTGTAATTTTCCATGGATATTCCATTGGAATACTCCGTCACAACATTTTTTACAATATTATGCAATCTCTTATTATGTAGTGTTTAACTTTAGATTTTAGATATAATATTACTAGCTTAGAGCACAAAATACTGAAATAAATCTAAGGTGAAATGAAAGAAGCCAAGCAAATAACACACCATCCACATAATGAACACATTATGTGCCATGGGAAAAAAACCAACTAGAAGGTGAGGCCTATGCCTTGCAAATACAAAGAAAGTGCACTCATCATGGAGTTGCCATGGAAACTATGACCAATATAGTTGCTACAATATCTTCTACTTCCTATATCTACTTCAATATCCCACTTCTAGATTCTCTGCCAAACTATGGAATAATAAACAATACAATAAGAATGGAACCCCTTCCTATCCTAGTAGCCTAGTATTTAACAATGTCCTGACCGATATCTAGGCTTAAGATTTTTGCATGCCTCGACTCCCGATTAGGGTTAGGGTTTTTCACCCTATAGATTCTTCTTGAAAGTACACACACGACTAGCTCCACATGTGTAAGTAATCTAAGCTAATGTGACATCCACTTTGGATCATGGTATTCAATAGGGCAGGTTAAGTTGTGAGAGGCATAACTTCTTCATACAAACTTCAATTTATGTGATCTTCACACTATTGGAAAGCTCTCAATGTGTAGAACATTGTTGAAGGTTGTGAATTTGTTTCACAAAGTTTTGACCCCCAAAATGGTCGTTTACGGTCTTAAACATGATCTAGAAGTTTCTTGACCCCAAATCACCAAGGTGGGACCTATCCCTATAATGGGCCTAGAAGCCAATGACTCCTTTTTCCACCTAGAAAGCACCAAAATAGATGACAAATTATATAATGATCCATTTCGGATCACCCATCCACTGTTCAATAATCTTGGTGGAGGTGGATGGTTGGAGACAAATAAAGTGTTGTTATGCACACATGGAATTTGTCCTATTATTTAGTAAGTTTATATTATGTTATTTTGAATGTCAATGAAAACATAGAGGCATGTAAATAGAAAGGCAAACCATTTTATCAAGATTGTATTACTAAGTATCTTTTTTTACCTATCTACCATGGGTGAGAATAATCTCAAACCCTAACAAATGATCATTAGTTAAGCAAGGTTAGATTATTGTGGTGTCATCCACCTAGGGTGACAAAATAAATTAAAAGGGTAAGCCACAAATTTTACTTATTCCCAAAATGAGTCAATTTGATTGTCCCCTGTCTTTAATAATGATGGATTAGTGGAAGAGAAAGTATTCATTGTTAAAAGTTAAAGAATTTGCGGAGGCATTCATAAAATATTTCGATAGTAAATCTATCATCGATACTGGTGATATTAAGTTATGTTTCCCATCACATACATGAAAAATGACTAGTTGAATCTCTATTTAGATGAACTGTATAGTAGTGTAAGGACACTAAAATAACAAACTCTAGACATCAAAGGATTTTGTTTATGAACAATTGGGCTTGCAAGAAAATAGAATCTTAAAGTTTATAAATGACCTAGTTATTGAAGATGACCAATCATATGATAACTAACAACATTTTTTTTAAAGAAGTCCCAAGAGTTAGCTCAATTGATTAAACCATCTATCCAAGGCATCTTGTTGTTGGAGAGGCCATATATCACAAGTTCAAATTAAATCGAGTCCCTTAAGATTACCAATGATTATTGTGGCTGACATTTGAGTTGCCCTCCATTTAAATATTTTAGAGAAGAGGTAAGATCCTCCAAAATTTTATTTGAATAAGAGATAACAACATTTTTTCAAAGAAAATGATAACATATCTCTTCCACTATAAATATAGAATATACGACATCACATGAAGATTTAGAACTTTTGCCTTCTAAATCAATCCTTGTAACTCTATCTTAATTGCATGCTTTTACTTTGTTGTTTACTTTCAAGTCTTCCACCTAATAGTGTTTTCCTAAAATGTAAATTTCCTAACCATTTTCTCCATTTCAGTGTATCTAAATTTGAAAAGTCTTTATTCTTAAGGCTTTATCATTAATGAAAGAAGATTGTGAAAAGCTCATTAATCATTTTATTTTTAAACTTAAATTGATACGGCTCCATTATTTTGATGAGGATGTCAAATTATAATTTATGTTTGATGAACATTACTGAATAAAATTCCACCGTTCAAATCTTTGTGCAGTGAAATCTAGATTTTGCCTTTCATTTTCATTTATGTATAAATCTTTATGTCGTGAATCCTACAGTTTTTGGGACTTCTTTTGATGCCAAGGATGCAACTTCTTTTGATGCCAAGGATGCAACTTCTTTTGATGCCAAGGCATTAAAAGAAGGTTTTCGTGGACCCATCCCCTTATTTTATCCAATGCATACCAGGGCAAATTTGCACTTCCCGAGCTCGAAGAATTTCATCTACTTGTAGAAAGTGTTTGGACAACCACTTGAGCTTTAGTTTCTTCATTATAAGGGCTTGAGTTGAAGCTTACTACTTAGTTGTTACTGATAGTGTGGGATATGGGGCCATCATATCACCTTGTTATATTTGTCGTTTTTCCTTCCTAATTTGATCAAAATTTGGTTAGAAGTTTCAGTTCAATGCAAAACTGCATTTTCAACAATTGTAAACTATGATTTTGGACTAATTCTGAGCCTCTCAATCTACTAAGATACTCAAAATTGCAATTTGAGCAATGCAAATTGCCATTTCAATAATTCTTCATCTGTCGAATTTTGACGGACAAGAGGCGATTTGAGTATCCCATATCAAACGCCATTGTAGATCATCCTTAATAACTTCATGGCATTTTCATCTAAAAACGACACACTACCTCCCATTGCCATGCAAAACAATTGTGACATGATTGATGATACCCTTCCATTAGGTAATCCATCCCTTAGAACCCCTTGGCCTTAGTAGTAGGTTCCAAATTCACATAGCTATGGTGCTACAAGTGTGAAACATTGAGTAAGAAGCATGCCTTTTGGATGTACATTCTCTCATCACCTTGTGAAGTGACAAAAACAATTGATTGATAGCGGGAGTCTTTTCTTCTATGATGTGGATTGAGATATCTCTATCAAAATAAAAATATGTGTTTTACTTGAAAAATATGATTCTTTTTTTTTTCAAAGAATTTACCTTGTAAGGAAATTTAAGATATGTTTTTTAGAGTCATGGATGACATCTCTAATAAATTTATTGGCATAAACTAGTGTGCCTCCCACTCAAGGAGATTTGAACCAAACACAAACTTATTGGCATAAACTAGTGCACCTCACTCAAAAAGATTTGAACCAAACACTCCTAACATAAATCTAGCGAAATACCTACTAACATTGATAACAATAATTTGAACTAAATCAATAATCTAACATACATGGCTTTATCGACACTTTTCGAAATTTTTGACCATATCAACCAACGCTTTAAAAACTCCTTACTTTTAAATTTATCGAGACCCTACCTAGCAAAGCCTTAACACCAATCTAGGTTTTTAAATTTATCGAGATCCTACCTAGCGAAGCCTTAACACCAATCTAGGTGAACGAGTACCCTCGGGGATTCGAAAGGGAAGCAATCCTTCTATTTCATGTACAATGTCTAGGTCAAAAAGGAAAATGACATCAAGGAAGTAATAGAAAGGTGTCGACAAAATACTTGGCACCTCCATGTGACCAATAACGCTATTATTCCCAATCTCAAATCTGACCCTAGCTTGCTCTTATTTTTTTCTCAAACCCTAACCCTAATTTTCTTTCCATTTCCTTGAAATAGGATTGAAGCGTCTCTTTTACCATTCAAGAGCTCGCGCGCCAGGAGGGTTGGGTGTTAATGCAGCGGATGGATGCGAACGTCAGTCGGGGTCCCGAGTTCAACAAATCGATGTCTTCTCTAGAGGGTTTGGTTTGTTTTAGAGTTTTTTAACAAATAGATAATGAATATCCATATTTATTCATCTGTGCACAAATAAGCCGGTGCGTTGGATTGTTAAGGCAAATGAAATTAGCACGGTTATGTGCACAGAGAGCAACTACGGGTGATAGTCTGCTTGCTTTGATTTCCTGCGGGACATGATATAGCCGGCCTGGATTACCCTCCATTAATTCTCTTATTTTATGTGTTATATGATCGAAATTTGCTTCATTATCTGGTCACAGGATTTATCAATATCTCGCTGACTCGTTCCCTTGAAGCAAAATTAATGCCCGGGATTGATCATCCCTCCCCCTCTCGCTATTCATCTGCAATTTTTTCCTTTTTTGCTTGTGAACGTTGAGGTGGCACACAAACAAAGCATTTTACTATTTTTGCTGTATTTGTTTTTAGCCAATTGTAGTGCGAATTAATGGTTCTGAATGTGTTTTGGTGTATGTACTTTTTAATAAACGGTTGGGTATTTGTTCTTAGCCATTTTTGCTTTTAAATTTATCTAGATCATACCTTGCTAAGCCTCAACTCCATTCTAGGTGAACAAGTACCCTTGGGCGATCACCTCCATGTAACCAAGAACTCTATTATTCCCAATCTCAAACTCTGACACCAGCTTGCTCTTATTATTCTTTCAAACCCTAACCCTATTTTTGTTTTCTATTTTCTTGAAGTAGGATTGTAGCGTCTCCTTAATCATTCGTGAGCTCGCTGGCGAGGAGTTCGGCTGTTAACGCGGCGGATGGATTCGACGTCGGTCGGGTTCCCGCGTTTAACAAATCGATGTCTTCTCTAGAGGGTTGCCGTTTTAGTGTTTTCGTAACAAATAGATGATGTATATCCATATTTAATCATCTGTGCATAAATAAGCCGGTGCGTTGAATTGTCAAGGTAAATGAAATTAGTACGGTTATGTGCACAGAGCAACTATGGAATCGTCTGCTTGGTTTGATTTCCCGCGGTACATGATATATCTGGTCTGGATTATCCTCCATTAAATCTTTTATTTTGTGTCATAAACGAATTCTGCTTCATTATCTGGTCATAGGATTTATCAATGTCTTGTTGACTCGTTCCCTTGAAGCAAAATTAATGCTCGGGATAGATCATCCCTCCCCCTCTCGCTATTCATCTGTAATGTTTACTTTTTTGCTTGTGAACGTTGAGGTGGCACACCAATAAACCATTTTACTATCTTTGCTGTATTTCTTCTTAACTACTCGCAGTGCGAGTTAATGTTTTGAATGTGTTTTGGTGCATGCACTTTTTAAAATAGTTATTTTACAATTCAATCTCTCTTTTGTATATTTTTCAATTGTTTGTTGGGTTCACCCTTTTGATCGATTGTGATCATAAGTATTTATTTGCCCTATAGCGGCTATAAACCCTTAAGAGGGTTTTCGAGGCAGGTAACGTGCAATGTAAATGGATATGTACGTTTATCTATTGTGAATGTAAAGAGTTAGCGGGTAGAAACCCTGAATAGGGTTTTCAAAGTAGGTTACATGCAATGTAAATAGATGAGCACATTTGTAATGGAACTCTCTCAAGGCAGGTCACGTGCAATGTAAATGGACTAGTGTACGATTATCTACTGTGAATGTAAAATTATAGCGGGTAGAAACGCTGTATATGGTTTTCAAGGTAGGTTACCTTCAATGTAAATAGACGAGTACATTTGAAATGTAACTCCCTTAAAAAAATATCTACTGTAATCCCTTTTCCTGGAATGCATGTAAGCCCTCCAGTTAGTTCTAACCGAACATTATCTATGTTCGCTATGGCTAGTCTATTTAGTATAGAACATGCCTATTTTGGTTAAACTCCCAGCCTTTTCAATCACAGTAGTCGTAGTCATGCAGTTCTTCATCAAAATGGAAGCCACGCAAATTCTAAAAATGGACTATTTATTACGTCGCGGGTACTTAAAAGATTCGCATTAGTCATGTGTGGGATTGTTTGGCTGAAAGGTTAGCAATGAAAGAATCAGATATGTTCAAAAGTCATATATCTAAAACAAAGTTAACAGACGATCTAGATAGCACCGCAAGGCAAAATCTCCAGTATCGTTGGCTATTGTGTAGAGTAGCATCAAACAGATAGCGTGATGTTGGGGGTTGGACCCCTTCCTATCGTTAGATATGCGTTGGGGTTGGACCCCATCCTATCGTTAGATATGCGTTGGGGTTGGACCCTATCCATTCGTGGTATGCTCAAGAGTCGAGCTGGATCAGTGCTTATTTGCTGATTGTTCTGCAGGGGCTTTGGATGTTGCTCTGGGAAGCAGGAAACTTGTGAAACTGGCAAAGTTTAATTAATGCATTGCAGTGTACGTTTTCATCGAGTCTTTTTCCGACTGACGGTAGGTATTAAATAAGAACCCAGACCTTGAAAATGGACCTTAAAATAAATTTGAAAACAGACCAAATTATAGAGATAAAAGTTCTTGAGCATTGAGTTTTGGAGGGATACTTGGCAAAACTGTCGCCAAATTTTTGATTTATAATTTTTGTTTGGAGGGATACTCGGCAATCTGTTGCCAAATTTTTGATTTATAATTTTGGTTGATTCATTTAGTTTCCGAGAAATCTGGGTCTCTGTCTGATTATTAATTGTGGAAAACCTGAGGCAAATTTCTATTGTTGGTGTCAGTTTTTGTTGGATTCTGTTGCCTCTTTGTAACTTCTCTAGGTTGAGGAGAGAAATCCAAAGTTAACCACAAACCAACTTGGGGCCGGAAGCTAGCCCTGTCAACCAGAGAGGGCTATCTCTCTTCAATTCAATCATTGAAAGGATTGATTTGGAATTTTCCATAGGCTAGATCTCTAAAAGATAATAGGGTTTATAAAATGAATGATAGTGGTAGAGTTGAGGAGAAGATCTCCATTGGGCATGGAGTCAAATTCTTTTATATCAATCACATAACCTCCAAGTCTTGTTAATATGAACAAGTACACTCAAAAGGCAAGATATATGGCATCAGGCTAGACATTTAAATTGTAGTATGGTAAGGCAATCTGATCAGAGCAAGAATGAATTTTGCAACCATTTTAAGACTGAGATGAAAGTCAAATGAATGTAAAGATATAGAGCACCATTTGATGAATTCCATACCCATTCCTAATAGAACACTAATAAAAATGAAACAGAGCACTAATAAAAATGAATTCTGTTCACATATTCTCTAAATAACCATGGGGAAAAACATTTAATGGAAGTAACCGAGTAAAATAAAAATGAATTCTGTTCACATATTCTCTAAATAACCATGGGGAAAAACATTTAATGGAAGTAACCGAGTAAAATAAAAAAAACATACATAGAAACAGACTGTGCAAGGAGCCAAAGTTTTTATGCTTGAATAATATTTATTGATATCAGAAATACATACATAGAAACAGACTGCAGGGAGCCAAAGTTTTTATGCTTGAATAATTTTTATTGATATCAGAAATATTACATGCAAGAGTCTTCTTGAGCAAAACTCCAACCCCCCACACCTGTTCATATTCAAACTCGTATATACCATTTGCTCATTCCTGGACTAAGAGATTTGAGCTTCATCATCTCTAAAAGATAGGCCTTAGTTACATTTAAAATAGAAATGGTTGTAAACTGTTCTCCAAAGTCTTCGTGCCATCTGCTACTCTTCACTTGAGATCCTGCAAAATGCTCCAAAAATCTTGACATAGCATGCCCCACCTTGAGTGCTGGTTGGCGCTACCAAATGTGCTATAGAAAATATCTCTTGTTAATTTCATACTAACATTAGATATCTCTTTTTGGGACAGCTATACAAGGGATGACTCATTAACATGATCGACCCAAAACTCCTGAAAATCTGACATAAAACAGGGGCAAAATCAGTCGTTATGCACGGAATGTCTAAGAGATGGGCCAACTCTTTGACCAATTCATGCTTAAACAGCTATGAGAAAATCCATCATGACTGCCACTTGTACCTTTAGTCGAAAATAGACAAACTGCTCCTTGGAAAATTGCTTTGTGATATAAGGAGATAACGTATGCTTAATCAGCAATAACAAAAGTTTTGGAAATAGCATATGTATTACAAAAAAGGTACAGCTCAGTAATTTAGGTTTCCAAACACGTATCTAGCCTCAACTTATCTTTAAAGGAGAATTAAAAATCTTTATCTTCTTATCCCTTATCAAAAACAAGTCAAGAAAACTGAAAAATCACTTCACCCCTCCATTATCCCCTCCATTATTCGAGCGGCCTCTGCCAAAATAGATAGCAGCTCTGCCAAAATAGATAAACCGTCCTTCATCTTTGATCTGGTAATCCTCCTGACTGGTGCTTGAACTAATGGCCAATTCTTTCCAATGTTTGTTGTTTTGCAATTCTTTGCATGTTTTTCAACTGGCCTTTTCATTGCTTTTCTTTTTACAGACTAAGATGAGTTAGGAGTAGGGGTTTTAGTTTGCATTTCATCTTCATCAACAATGGTGATAGGTTTTAGCAAAACTTGGATCAGACCTAGCCTTAACTTTAAGCCTGAGCTTATTAGTGGGCCTCGTGCGAATTTTCCTCTAATAATGAATCTTCTCTGTAAGGCCTTCACAAGGTTGATTTTCCTCCTGTTCCACCTGCATCTCCTCTTGAGCCTCTACTTGCATCTCCTCTTGAGCCTGTTATTCCTCAACTGCCACTTCTTTTATAACTTGTTTGATAATTTCTTTAAGTCTCTGTGATCTCCTTTGATAGACTATAACCCCTTTATCCTTAGTTTTCCCTTCTATTAAATCACTTTCAGAATCTAGGGTTTTCTGCCCCATTTCTTTAGCTTGTGAAGACTGCCCCTTTTTGGTTTTCCTCTGTTTCTTATGTCTATATGAGAATGGATGACCTTTAGTTCTGAAAGAAGGGGCCTTCACAAGGTTGATTTTCCTCCTGTTTCACCTGCATCTCCTCCTGAGCCTGTTATTCCTCAACTGCCACTTCTTTTATAACTTGTTTGATAGTTTCTTTAAGTCTCTGTGATCTCCTTTGATAGACTATAACTCCTTTACCCTTAGTTTTCCCTTCTATCAAATCACTTTCAGAATCTAGGGTTTTCTGCCCCATTTCTTTAGCTTGTGAAGACTGCCCCTTTTCGGTTTTTTCCTGTTTCTTATGGCTATATGAGAATGGATGACCTTTAGTTCTGAAAGAAGGGCGAGGAGGCAAAATTTGCTTGCTCAGCTCATGCATATAAAGGATCTTAATCATTCTTCCTTGATGGAAGACAGATCGCCAAGCAAGTGCCTCGGGAGTTTTGGCTCTAGCTATCTTGAGTAGATTCCTGTAGAAAAATTTAGGCAAACTCATCTTCTTAAACCCAACAATATGAGCAAGAAATCTCATATGATATAAATGGATCCCTGAGTACCACCCTTCACAAGTGAAATACATATGGATAACCCTTTCAACCAACTCCCAATCCCTCTGCCAAAGAATTTTTTGGAATACCATGATTCCATGCTGGATTTTGACATTCAGGTTTAAAAAGAAATTGAAATTGATGCCTTCAGTGGCCTTGTTTTTAAACCATTTCCCCCATCCATTGAAACTCGAATGGCTTCTGCAATAGAAGCCGAAACCCTAAAGCTAAAGCCTTTTAACTGTAGGATAATCATTGCTATATGATAGGATAAATTGACTGGTAATTTTAACATCATGGCCTTGGAAAAGAAAAATGCAACGATCCCAACCTGCGTTGATGAGATGCTGAAGTGTATCTCTGGCTGCGCCTTCAAAAATTCAGGTCCAGCTGGCTCAATCCTCTTAGCATGACTGCTTCTGCCCAGAACGGCTAGACTGTTCACTTTACGAGCAAATCCCATGATAACAGGCACGGTATCCTTTAGGTGGAAAGAAAATCCAGGGA
This sequence comes from Picea glauca, assembly GCA_000966675.3. Lineage (NCBI taxonomy): Eukaryota > Viridiplantae > Streptophyta > Pinopsida > Pinales > Pinaceae > Picea > Picea glauca. Next base: position 1,008,417 of record JZKD02S0550780.1, read on the forward strand.
ATGACAACAAACTGCGCAGGAATAAGATTTAAAATTTGACAACGGGGCAAAGTAACGGTACCATAATGAATTTCCTTGATGGGATATAATGACTTGAAGTAACTGTATGAATCAACTTCCCGATCAATCAAACTCAGGTGTACTTTCCCTTGAATTTTGTAGCGCACGTTCTACCTCCACCATTCCACCGTGGCAACTCCTTGAAACGTGGCAAAAGTCATCATAATGCTTGATGTGATATTTAAAACACCTGAACATTAGAAAGATCTCGCTGGCTTGATTTGATGGCGCCTTAGTTTGAAAATTGGGGTTAGCGCCTTCATTAATTTCACTAAAGCAACAAAGCTGCAGATGTGGCAACCAAATACAAATATATTCATCATCATAAAAAAACATTTTTTTGAAAGATTCCCGCTCGCTTGATATCAACGCTTTGAAATAAAGATTACGGTATAAAATTTGGAAGTGCTCTCCTTTAACAGCCATAAGATTTGGTAGCGTTGTCTATGATGATAAAATCGAATTTTGTAGTGCTATTTTCTTTTGACAACAATTTAGATTTGGTAAGCGCTAGCGCTACCAAATCAGTATTTCTGAACTTTGCACTTATTATAAAATAATGACAGTAGACCCTAGACCTTGAGATAATCCCTCAAATTGAGAACTGGACAGTAAATCGCACTACCAAATCATATTTTTGAACTTTGCACTTATTAAACAAGG
>JZKD02S0550781.1:28069-77913 GCA_000966675.3 Picea glauca
TTAAATGGAGAAATTAGATGTACAAAAGAAAAATAAAACTTTCATATTAGTTATTATAAATCACTAAATTGAATAATCATGAGCTTATCAAGATTCATACAAATTGAAATTAAATTAAGTAGGTGAAAATATAATGTTTTGTAAAGTAAATAAAAATAAAAAGAAAATGTCATTGGTAAAAGATATAATTTTAAATGGAGAAATTAGATGTACAAAAGAAAAATAAAACTTTCATATTAGTTATTATAAATCACTAAATTGAATAATCATGAGCTTATCAAGATTCATACAAATTGAAATTAAATAATCAAGAGTTTATATGGTAATATGACTATGGGATAAGAAAAAAATCTTTTTTGAGACTCTTGTCACTTCTATTATCTTGTATGAATGTGAAGTTTGAGGATGTAATATCTCTTGAGAATCATGGAGAAAGATAGAGAAGATCCAAAATAATTTTATAACTTGTATTCTTCAAGTAAAGGGCAATACACCCTATCCTATCCTCCTCATCGAAGCGAGCCTTTCCCCCATTGAGAGAAAAACTATGATTATGTACTTAATGTACAAAAACAAGGTACACAACATGGATAAAAATAGGCTCCCAAAAATTGCTTCAGAATCTAGTCGAAATCACCAACTACTCATGTGGGGATGGCATAATGATGCCAAGTATTGGCTAAATCATTCGGGAATAAAAGAATAAGTTATTTTTCAGAATATCAATGATATAAAAATATTGTACAAAATAAATTTAAGGAGAATCTACGATGCAACAAAGAATTAGAGGATACAAAAAAATTAAGATATTATAAGAATGTGGTTAACCCTAACCTTGAATATCAAAAGTATCTCTCTATTTTGACTAGCGTAAAGAAGATAATCAATATTGCTAAAATAAGAAATAATTCTCGTTAGTTGCATAGTGAAACTGGGCGTTGGACAATCCCCAAAGCACCATGGAAAGAAAGAATTTTCCACCTTTGTGACACCAAGAGAGTTGAAGATGAAAAACACTTTCTCCTAGAATGCCCTACATATACCCAAATTAGATCCAATTTCCAAATATTTGTCATAATACTGACCTTCCTAACCTTCTAAGTCACCAAAACTTTAGTGATCTTGGAACGCTTCTCTTAATTCTTTTCAAGCATTGAAATGACATTTTAAAGAGTAATCACTTGCTTTTTTTAAGGTTCAATAGACCAATTCTGGTCTCAGTGGAAGTTAACCATTATCATCATGAATATAAATATTTTAGGCAAATTCTAATTCAACAATTACAAAGCTTACAAAATAAATGATATTCTAATTCATTAAATTTAGATTACTTTATTCAAAATGGTTGTTAAGATCGATTTTTCCAAAGTGTTAAATTTGATCTAAAGTGTGAAAATGAAAAATAAGATTACAAAACTCCAAAATTAGTTAAAAAAAATTGAAAAGTTAGATTTAGAAAATTTTCAATTTTTTTTAATCGAAACCATGAATATTGAAAAAATATGTAGCAAAGCTAAATTGCAAGAGTAAAAATACTATAGTCTTGAGATTTTAGACAAAATGAATGAAGATGAATCCATCATGAAGATCAATCCTTCTCCCATTAAAAGGATGAAAGGTAGCGGTTTAGCAATTTTTTCTACAATAACTTGATTTTACTATTTCATGATTACAAGAATAAAAAATGACAAATTAATTACATAGAAAATGCAAAAAAAATACATATTATCACTTTTAGACATTGTAGAGTCTAGATTTAGCTAATAACCCAAGATAATATTTGATTCCACATCTTTATCTTTTCTCTCTCAACCCTATTTCCTTCCCTTTGTTAGCGGGGGAGAGGGATGCGAGTCTTTCTTCAGGATTTCTACAAAAGAAGGGGAATGCATAGTGGAATGGTCATGCTTCCCATCCATCTTTGTATCTTCCTCTTCATCAATTGATTCATCATCTTCCTCCTTTTATTCCTCTAACTCCTCTTCTAGTTCCTTTTCTAAGAGAGTTACCATTCTTGCCAAAGATGGGACCCCTACTATGTTTTTTGGTATTGTATTCTCTAATTCAACTTGGAACTTAGAAGATGATCCACCTTTAGGATCTAAATGAGTCTTCGATGGATTTGTCTCAACCTTTTCCTCTTTTTCTTCCTCCATATCTTCAAGAACTTTAAATTTATTGTTGGAGGGGATGGATGGGCTAGACTGAGATATTTTTATGGTCTATGGCCCTTGGATTATTGTGTCTTATGCCTTTTTTATACTTGTTTGAAAGGTTCCCGCTCATTTTTATTTGGAAGGAATTAGACACTACTTTGGAAGGGGTTGAATTTCTTGGATTGTTGGGAAACCCTTTGCAAAATGGCCATACTTGTGCTAGGAATTTTTTAAGGGGATTTTCTCATATTCGAGTGGTTAAATATGAATCCAACCCTCCATTTTGTTTTTTAACACCTTTGGAATGTCCTTCTCCAAATCCATTTCCATGCAAATTCCAACATACAAATAAATATTTCCTTTTGGCTAAGCTCAATCAATATAATGTCCTGACTTATCTCCAATATCTTTGAGAGTGGATTCATCCTAGAAAACGATGGGAAAGTGTGATAGCTTGACCCATACACTGGAAACCAATATTTCCATATTTCGATCAAAATCAAAGGTCCAATGGAAGAACATTCTCTTGAATCCCATGAAATAGGAATGTAATATAAAAATCATATAAATGTCCTCCTTGCTAGTAACTTAAAAAATGAAACATATGCTACAAACTATATATTTTACCTTGAACATTTCAATTCTTTGTAATCCATGCATGGAATTCTCGAGGACTAAGCCAAAGTAATCCATGCATGGAGACAAAAATAACCAACTTGGGGATGGCTTATGCCTTTTTGGCAAACCTATTCTTCAACGGACACTTCTCACTAGCTAGTTTCGAGGATCTAATAAGAGAACTGAAAGCCTCCTCCTTAAGATTTAGAGGTGAATCCATGTTGAGAGCGTCAATGGAGTTGACCTCAACTTATTCAATGCATATGAGGAAGACCCAAGCGAGTATTCATGTGGCTATGAGTGCAACAATGACAATTTCAAGCTTGGCGGTGGTGATTGCACGCTGCGGCTAGCGTAAACCCGAGCTATTACGAGACACAAAGATCCAAATCCTCATGTCGGCTTACAAAACAAATGCATTATGTGCATATGTTAGAAAAATATGCAAGTGTTAAGTCCCATAGCAGTACTTGTTTTATTGGTATTTTTTTCATAAATGTATGTTTTAATAACACAACATAAAGTAACATATGAATAAGACCCATAATTTTTGGAATCCAAAACATTCATTCTATGGAAATCAATCAATCAATAGTTTTGAAATTCTCATCATTTTATGGAAATCAATCAATAGTTTAGAAATTCTCATCATTTATTTTGATTTAAAGTAAATAATTAAAGTATTTATAATATCTCAAACACTTAATTATAAAAATAATTTTTTTTAGCCATAAGAATTATTATATATTTTCTTCATAATCACAATTTTTTTTTTAATAATACTTGAAATTTTAAATAACATTTATTTACCATTTTTCAATGTTTTTATATTCTATTATAAATATTATATGTCTTTTAACAACATTAAAATTAATTACAATTAATATAATAATGTTTTTCATTAACATCATCATAATTATAAATTTTGTAATAATTTAGATTTTTCATTACTATATACAATATTTTACTATATACAATATTTTCCTTAGAATTCTCTATTATAAAAACTATGTTTCTACAATCACAAACAACATTAATTTTTCTTCACTAAAGATTAAAGTACATATATGATTTTTTGGTACCATGAAATCCCTTTCTATATACATTCATTTTTTTTTATTTTTTTTTTCAAAATTTTACTAAAGGTCTAAAGTAAGTATATATATAATTTTTCGGTACCATGAAATCCTTTCTATATAATACTGATATTTTTTTCCAAATTTTACTAAAGATCTCTAATACATATATGATTTTTTTTTGGGTAATTTCCTCTTGTGTAAGAGTAAAGTGAAAAATCCTCTTCTGTAAGAGTAATTAATTCTTGTTTTTGAGAAAACAAATTTTAGGAACTTTCTTTTTTACCTACTTGCATGAAATAAACCATGGGCATTCAATTTATGGACATGGTCTTCACTTTAATGCATTTATGTGAAATTTATGTACCATTTATATTGAATATAATTAATGATTTGTTTATAATCAATGTTGCACTTTAATGCATTTATGTGAAATTTATGTACTAGCATATCATTTATATTGAATATAATTAATGATTTGTTTATAATCAATGTTGTATTTGAAAAATAAAAAATGTGATAAAAAATTAGTAATGATTAATGTTTCTAGGTTTATATTTATGTGAAATTTATGTATTAACACACCATTCATATTGAATATAATCAATGATGTGATTATAAGTAATGTTGCAATTGTAAAATAAAAAATGCATTAATGATTAATGTTTCTAGTTATACATTGCAAAGATAATAATTGTATATATTGAATAATTAATTCATTTTTTTTTCTTATTTATGAATAGTATGTTGGATTTATTGTATATGTAATAATACTTAAATAAAACATCATATAAATATGAATAATTTTTTTATAATTTATATAAATGGATGATTACTTAATTGTAATTATTTGGATGAGTTTTATTCATGGGCTTGGTAGTAGTGTCATAGATTATGTGATATCATATATCCCTATATACAACCAAATAATAATTATTGACATCTTAAATACCACGACTTCGACTCTGATCATAGACCTTTAACCCTAACTCTAAACTTTGTCAAGCACAAAAGCCTCATAGAAGAGAATTTTGATAACCAAAACAACTTTCTCTTCAACAAAAATAACGTTGATCTTTTTCTAAATGATTTAAATAATGAATTAAATATCTTGTCAAATAAGTACAATATTGAAGACCTCTATCATAATTTTAAGAAAATCCTCTCTACTTCCATTAATGAGTTCTATATCAAGGTGTTGTGTAAAAGGAAATATAGAATGACCAACCCTTGGTATGATAAAGAGTGTAAGATTGCTAGAAAATCCATTAGGTATGCTTCCAATGAGTCCATAAATTTGAAAAGATAAATAGGTACAAAGAACTAATTAAAAGGAAAAAAAAACACTATATAAATAGAAAGCAAGATAATCTTTTGTACTTCTCTAAAAGATAGATCTTAATAATTTCTAGAGGGTAAATTTTGACTCATAAAACTAAAGAAAAAGACATGATGACGTACTAGAATTCCCACCTTAAAAATGTATACAAATCCCATAATTTTAGGAAGAACATTCAAACTGTAACGACCCTAATCGTTACGACTGCAAGCGAAGAAAAAAGTGCAATTTATTTATTTATTTTTTAGGCAAGAAGGAAACGATGATAACAGTTGAACCCCACAAACTTACAATGAACACATGCACACAAATCAAGCAACAGACACCAACGATTCAACGCACTAGCACAGCGATCAACTGGGCGAAACATGCATAAATCAAAAAGATAGAAACGACTACCCGTCGAACACACAACACAACAATGCTTACAAGCTAAGGACAACATCCACAATCTTGACACAACGACCTCGATGACCAGTAACTAGAACCTCTATGACGCGCAAACACCACGCATGAAGGCATTACATACCAAGCACCAACAACAAACTACAACAAGAAAATGCCCACAACGGGTAGCATAGACTCCAACCAAGTTATCGTTTGCCTCTATTCATTAAGGCACGCAATGATCCCCTCATCAGGAATCATGTCGTCACACAACGATAGGCGTAACAGTAACCCAAGAGCAACATGACATATCTAGACCAAACCCAAGAAGATTAGATGCGATAGAAGATCGGAATAACTATCAACCACAAGATGAAAAACAAACCGAAGCACCCAAATGACAAGTCAACAAGATGCAAGGGAAACTGGCGACTATAATAATCATACCACACGCTAAACTCCTAGCGCACAAGGTCTAAAGAAAAAAAATACATCAATTAAAAGACGTGAAACACAATCTTATGAATATTCCCAAGAATCCATTCTACAATAACATGAAGCAATAAAATCCTCTCTCTCACTTCTCAAGTCAATTATTAATTAAATAAGATCTTATTAAAAAGGTCTAACTGCAATTGCCGTTCCCTAACATATGACTCTTGGTAAGCCTAAGTTAAATCCTCCAACCCTATCATTCTTATCATTGTCGATAATATTCATTGTCCAATCAATGTATGTATGAAGGGTATAAAATCGCTAACTAAGATTTACGTCTAACAAAGATATCTATCGATATCTGATAACGATATGGTTGTATAACAATTTAATAAAATAAATGCTAAATCGTTATCAAAATCAATTATAATTTATAATCTATGGAACAAGTATAATCTATGTAACAAGTAAAATAACTTTGCTATATAATGAAGACCTTTTAAACTAAAAACAAATTTAATACATTTTCTAACTATGGAAATGAAGATAGTAATATAATACAGTCGTTGTCTTTTAAGGTGTGTGTTAGCTAACCAAAACATATCCACTAAATCATAAATAGATTCGTTGACAACTATATTGAGGATAACAAATGTAAAAACGAAGTCAATATGTGTAATTTGTCACCTGTAAAGCTGTCATAAATATAAGAATGCAACCCAAGATGTGGCAGTCCAAACATTAATTCGTCGTCATATGAATAATAACAACACAAATATAGAAACAATGTCATACTAATAAATCGATTACAATTATAAGCATTGTGAAATTGCTGCCACATGGAAGTAAGGAAGATGTTGTCCTGTTTAAAGCCATTATAATTATAACCATTAAAATTGTTGAGAATAACATTTACTATCAACATAATAAACTGTCATAAAACACAGTTACTATTACATGTAATCGTTTTTTCTAAAATTACAAATCCTTGGCACCCATCATACCTCCAACGTTGTCGCTAAAACTAAGGAAGGCAATGGTGATATCGTTGGGTGAGTTATGACAAGGATGAGTGTGAAATCGCTGCAGAGTATAATAAGGTTGCGTGAAATCGATGAAGAGTATAATAATAATAATAATAATAATAATAGCGAGTTATGGTAAGGTTGTGCATGAAATCGATTAGTAAATACATTTACGGTAATTAAAATATGGCTATACAATATTTCTATACAATATAGCTATCGATTAGTAATACATTCACGGTAAATACAATATAGCTATTTAATTAGTAAATACCATATAGCTATCCATTAGTAATTACGACTCATCCCAACAGTTTCGCTGGGATATCATTTAAATATTGTAACACCCTGTTTCCCTCAGTTTGTAAAAATAATTGGACTGGCCAAGAACTATGGCAAACTCAGAAATGTGAATATGTAATGTAAATGGACCTTGAGGAAAAGGTCAATAAATGTGAATAACATTATGAATTTTATTGCAGGACTGCTGAGAGGGGATGTGCAGAAAAAGAGACCACGATGGCGGTGGAAGGCACCTGGAAAGGTGGCGTTAACTTCCACCGAGAATTAATACCGTATTTGGACTCCACTGGCCCAGAGAACCAAAAGCGGCTCGCTGGCCCTGAATTAAATGTCTTGCAGGCTGGTAGGTAGATGGCTTAATGAGGGATGGGGAGGTGAACCGCCTATCCGTAGAGCCACCACGATTGACTAGCGCAAGGGAAATCGCGCCACACGCAACCTCGCAAGAGAATAAGGCGTGGGGTGGAACCAATTTGGGGGGGGGGAACGCGAGGGGAGAACTTTGGCATTACGCAGAGTGAGTGATAGAAGAGAGGAAGGATTGCAACCTTCGCTCCTGGTCACTGGCAAATGGAGACGTAGTCTCACAACATCGTGGTCTCAGCTCGGGGGTGGCTAGTGGTAAATCCGCTGGGAGTCGCTAAGCCTATGGTTGGGTGGAAATGAGCACCCCTCTCAGCAGTCGCATAACCCCTGGTGTTATTTCTGATAAGTGTTTTGCCTCTGGCATCTTGAAATATATATATATATATATGTGTGTGTGTGTGTGTGTGTGTGTGTGTGTGTGTGTTTATTTTGATGATTATGCCCATAAGCTGTGAAACTGTGAATGAATTCATTGTAAGAATGTCTATAGGATGTTTTGATCAGTACTAGTAGTTGTATATTGGTATGGAAGAGACTACATATGGCATATGTACTCATGAATTGTTATTTACATGCGTACTGATCTAATTTAGACTTCATGACTGGTTCTTGGGTGGACGATACCCTTATTTGCCTCAGATAGTACCCTGAGTAAATATCCCCATAGAGTTACCCTCCTTGAAAATCCCATCAAGAACCCGAAAAGTAAATGTGAAGGCATAAAGCCTTAGTAACCCTGCATGAGGAGAAACGATCCTCTTGAAAACCCGAGATGGTAGCATAAGGATGGAATATCGAATCGGCGGATGATATTTCGTCAGGAGATTTGTGGTCACTCACGACTATCAGATCAGAAGGAGAAGATGGAGTGTTAAGTTCCTTAACCTTGATAGGTGTTGATCGATGGACGAGATTTCGTCGGGGAATCTGCAGTCACCCACGACCATCAGATTAGTAGGAGAAAGTAGGGCATTAAATGCCTTACCACTTTGTTTTCGTGTGTCTTCGTGGCTAGTGAAGAGTTTAGGACCGTAGATCCCCAAGGTCCATGAGAGTATCCAGACCGTGGATCTTTCCACATTCAGGAAGTCATGGGAGATCCCACAAGTTAGGAATCTGTCTGAGCCGTCGGATCTCGGCTGAAAAACCCGACAACCATTGGACCTGTTAGGCGTTACCCGAGGGTTAAGACTCCAGTGTATAGGGGTTAAAAACCCCGGAATAGATCTAAGTCATTTGATTGACGGAGGCCACGTGTCAAGAGATCTCCCATTACGGGAAATCGGGGATCCCGGAATTGGGATTCCTGTTGACAAGAGATCGAGACTTTCCATTGTGGAAATCTCGGAATAGATATAAGCCGTCTGATTGATGGAGGCCACGTGTCATAAGATCTCCCATTACGAGAAATCGAGAATCACGGAATCGGGATTCCTGTTGACAAGATATTGAGACTTTCCATTGTGGAAATCCCGGGATAGATCTAAGCCGTCCGATTGACAGAGGCCACGTGTCGTAAAATCTCCCATTATGGGAAATCGAGAATTGCAGAATCGGGATTCCTATTGACAAGAGATCGGGACTTTCCATTGTGGAAATCTCGGAATAGATCTAAGTCGTCCGATTGACGGAGGCCACGTGTCGTAAGATCTCCCATTACGGGAAATCAAGAATCGCGGAATCGGGATTCCTGTTGACAAGAGATCGGGACTTTCCATTGTGGAAATACTGGGATAGATCTAAGTCGTCTGATTGATGGAGGCCACGTGTCATAAGATCTCCCATTATGGGAAATCAGGAATCGCGGAATCGGGATCCCTGTTGACAAGAGATCAAGACTTTCCATTGTGGAAATCCCGGGATAGATCTAAGCCGTCCGACTGACAGAGGCCACGTGTCGTAAGATCTCTCATTATGGGAAATCGGGAATCATGGGATCGAGAGTCCTGGTGACAAGGGATCGGGACTCTCCAAGGTGGAAACCCTGTAGTAGTTGTGGGCCGTCTGATTTAAGGAGGTGACGTGTTGAGAGATTACCCGTTTCGGGAAATCAAGGATCAAGGATTCAGGAGGTCCGATGACAAAAAATCAGGCTCTTGCCTTGACAAATCCCGACCCATAATGTCGAGACGATAGCACGTGGCTAAGTCCCGATGAACGGACAAGATTCCTTCGGGAAATCTGAGGGTCCGTAACGACCGTACGATGTGAGGAAGAGATGCCAGTTTTACGTTGGGGCATGGATGTGCATAAGGGTAAGTAGCGAGTAGATCTGGATGGCTAGAGTCCACTCGCTCAGATCTACGGCTGATGATTCATTCTGGAGCCCCCTTGCCATTCTGCCTTTAATGGGGGGGGGGGGTCCGGAATTGGACGCACAAATATCGAACGGTCAAGATCAATTCATCATGATCAACGACACTCAGGTGGATTCTGGACCCCCCTTTCCATTCTGCCTTTAATGGGGGGGGGGTCCGAAATAGTGTGGCGTGTGAAGTGGGGCCCCCTCCTGTCATGTCGACTACCATGTCGCGTTTCCCTCTCTACCACATGTATTCCACTTAACCGCGCAATGGGGCCATTTCTCATTGACTATTCTCTAGCCCTATCGGGGTTCGACGGTTGCCAAGTCAAACGCCTCGACATCACTGTAGCGCCGAGGCGCGAAATATGAAAGAGGTACTATGTTTATTCGGACTATGATCATGAACCGCGACCACATGGGGGCGGGGAGAGAGAAAGAGCTAGCTTATGCTGGTCCTCCATGGATATTTAGGGCTTCTGATTCGGCAGAAGAACAGAAAAATATGATTTAGGTAGTGGGTATGTGACAAATATTCACCGGGATAGCCAAAGAAAAGGGGTTGGGATACAATTAATAGAAATGCAGATATATATTTAAACACACAGACATTTCCTGTCATACGGAAAGTAGGCCTGTGTAAGTGTAGTAAAATGATAACTCAAAGTAAATTAGCTCTGATAAATCATTGGCAAGATCGTGTGTGATTGGGGAAGTCTAAAACACTGCCAGGAAAATGAATGGGTGTGGAGTGAGTTGTGTTTGGCCAATTAAAAATGCATGGTAAATCACCATCAAAGATAATAAAATGCAAAGAAAAAATATCGTGGTTGAATGTATTGAAACACAGAGGATATTTTCCATCAAACATAATAAAACACAGAGGGAAAAATTCATGGTTTAGTGTATTGAAACACAGATATACCAAAATCAACGTAGAATCTCACTATCATTATCTGCGCGATTTTCAAAATCTAAAAACGCAGACATTAAAACACAGACATTCATTTCCATAAAAACACATTCAATACATAATTTCACATTCGAATTGTCTATATACATACACAATCAACCTGTAAGTGGCTAAATAAATTCGCAGTCATTATGTAAAATGGGTGGCTGTGAATTTGAATGGCTATATAACTTGCGGTCAAATGTAAATGGATATACCCATTTCACAGTTAATAATAGGTAAGGAAAAATGTTTTCATACAATGGGAAGCTGTCAAATAAATGAATTTAATCACAGTCAGAATAGTTTAAGAGAAACATTGTCATTCAAGTGGTCAAACACTAAGAGTTTTCCACGCACGAGCTGGGAACTGTCATAAAAATCGCAGAGAGAAAGGATGAACAATACGCAGAGGTATTCAAATGCAAGAAGGCACAAGACAATCAATCAACTAGGAACAATCAATAGGGGTAGACAGATGGGAAAAAACATCCTACGCTCATCATCCATGCACATAAAAGTAAGGCATTAGAATCTATATGTCGCTATGCACCGAAGTGATGACCATTGATTTGGCTCCTAGCTTACTGCTCAGGCGTCGACTAATGATCTAGGGATGAGGACGAAAGATAAATAAAAATGTCTTCATAATAATCAATAAAACAAACAGAATAGTCATAGCAATCAGGGATCGGTTTCCAGGGAAATCAATTCAATGCAGCGAGTGTAAATCCATGATAACTTTAAGTTCTCGATTAAAAACGCTGAGTAAAACACATTTTTTTTTACACAATAGAAGTACAGTAATGGAAGCGCATGAAAAATATTAATCTACCATTCAAAATAAAAGCATGTGTAACATAGCCCAAGGTTACAACTCCAAGTCATTGTCTCGTGCGTGCTCTGTCCATCTCCCGCTTGTCGACTGATGTGACTTCACCGGTATCTCCCAGCCAACACTAGGAGTACTCTTCTTCCCCCTGAGCCTCCTGAGCCACAAAGGGGCCACACACACCAAACCAAGAACAACTAGTACCCAACTCGCCTGACAAGGTCGAGTTATCACTCATTACCCAAGCTGGGTATCCCAACTCCCACAAGATAAGTCAGTCAAAACAAAAATTATGCAGCATAACGTTACACATCCAAGAAGAGATCCATACTCCTCATCCATCCTTTTTATAGAGTTTCTAAGTGATTTCTTTCCCAAATTCCCATTTAATTTATTTTTCATTAAATTAATTAAAAAAAAACCTCCCCGTACACATGTCACCCATCCCCCTAGTTGCACCAGAAATTAATTTCATTAATTATTTAATTACTCCTATTTCCCTCATCCACCTAAAAGCATTCCTAAAATCGCTCCTTAGTGTCCCCATATTCCCTTGCAAATTTTAAATGACTTACGCCCTTACTAAATTCTTAGTTGAGTTCATATTTAGAAAGTTTTTAAAGGCAATATTATTTACTAAGTTAGCCATTCTTCTTTTTCCTTACATTTCCTTTTTCTTTATGTTTCCACTTTTCCCTTAGTTTCCTATTTCTTTTAAGTTTCCCTCTTTTCCCTTTTATCTAAAAATCAAATTATCAAGTGTAGAAAAACCACCTCTTTCTCTTTTTAATTAATAAAGTTTAATTAGCATATGTAGAAAAACAATCATCCCCCCTTTTTTAAATTTAATCCCCCAAGTAATTTGATTTTAATAAATTAATTGAATTTCTTATCCCCTCCTCGTCACATGCTTAATTATGATTATTATTAAAAAAAATTTTACCACAAGTATCACTTAGACTTAGATTTTAATTTCCTAGGATGGGCGACATTTTTATTAGGGAAAATGTTTTTTTTTTTTGTTTTTAAATCTTACTTATCACATCATTCATTTTAAGGCCGACTAAGATTATTCACTTACCTGTTGAAATCCTGACGTACCCTTCAGGATGCACTAGGTGTTCCAAGGGTGCCACTCGCCTTTTCTGTTTTCCATGCGTGACGTGCCCTTCAAGATGCACTACATGCTCCAATGGTGCCACTCGCCTCTTTCCATTTTCCTTGTGCGATGTGCCCTTCAGGATGCACTATGTGCTCCAAGGGTGCCACTCGCCTCTTGACTAACTTGGTAGACATAAAAAACCCCTGGAGTCAATACTCCGTTAGGTGATCTTGTGGGAGACTAAGGGTCTCTAAGGAATAAGGCCCTTGCCTTATTGTGCACCCCTTAGAATCATCGTCAGCAACTATCGTAGTCTTCCCTCACGGTATCGTGGGTCTTCTCGAACTAGGTAATCATTAACCTACAGTTCGAGCCACGATGAGAGTTCTAGTAGACTGTGGCAGGGCTTCTTTCCACACCTCTCCCTCAGGTCTCTGATTGTCATGCGTGACCCCTCTACTCCACATGTGAGTCTGGTCGAAAAGCTATCATCATCCTGCATCATAAACGAATCATGTTAGAAATAAAATCAATCATCATAACATCTAATTAGATGTGCATATGTCATATCTACAACAATCAAACCCTAATAGTTCAGTCCCTGACTCGATCCGGAGTCTAAGGGGTTTCATCGATGCCTCTGCATCCTCGAGGTCCAAAGTCCTGCACACTCAGGAGAACCGAGTCAATATCACCTATCTATGTAAATACAAAAAATAACATATAATCATATCCATAATGCCTCATAATCATAATCAAACAACCAATAGTATAATAATTCAGATCACTTGCAAGCAAGTGTTCTCAAAGAATAAGTTCGCTCAGTGTGTGCAAAAGTGGGATGTTACATACACCCCCTCTTGGTCTGAACTTCATCCCGAAGTTTCATAGTATATAAGTGCTGAAATAATGTGTATCATAGTATCATAAGTCTATATATCAAACAAAAATGGAAATTGTTGGCGCATATCATATGCGCCCTCCCAGGTCGTCGAGTGCAGATTATAGTTGTCCCACTGGACCTTGACCTAATCTACTATTCGATACCGTCTCTGTCGAATGCGACGATCCAGGATGCGGATTGGGTCAGACATGAGCAAACCCTCATCAGATACCTGCAAGGAACTCATGTCAATAACATGTGTAGGATCACTAATATAATGTCTCAAAACAGATACGTGAAAAACATCATGCATACGCCTCAAAGAATCAGGAAAGGCTAGCCGATAGGCCACGAGCCCCTTCCTTTCCACAATATCGAAAGGTCCCATGAACCTAGGATAGAGTTTAGCTCCCTTTCCAAACTTGATCGATCTCTTATGTGGTTTTATTCGCAAGAAGACTCGATCACCAACTTCATAACTACGGTCGACACGACGTGCATTGACATAAATATTCTGTCGATCTTGCACTTCTTTGATCCTTTGTCTTATTGTTTGCATTTGATATTCCATTTCTTGGATCGCTTTTGTTCCCACCAGGACCCTATCCTCAAGCTGATCCCATATCAAAGGAATCTTACATGGTCGGCCATAAAGAAACTCGAAAGGTGCCATCTTAATGGTGCTTTGGTAACTGTTGTTATAAGTGAATTCTACCAGTGGCAAGAATTCTTCCCAACGCTTTTGTTGGTCCATCACGTACATACGCAACATGTCCTCCAAGATTTGGTTTGTTCGCTCGGTCTACCCGTTTGTCTTCATGTGATATGTCGTACTGAAGTTAAGTTGGGTTCTCAATGCCTCTTGGAAGCTAGTCCAAAATTGTCTGGTAAACACCAATCCTCGATCAGATATAATCCTCTTAGGCATGTCATGCAACCTCACAATCTCACTGATGAAAACTCTACCTATGTCAGGTGCCTGATACATTGTACACACAGGGATAAAATGGGCACTCTTCGTAAGAGTGTCGACTACCACAAAAATCAAGTCATGTCTCCTTGCCGTCAGTGGCAAACCAACAATGAAATCCATAGAAATGACCTCCCATTTCGATTCTGGAATAATGTGTGGCTGTAGTAATCCTGCTAGATGTCTATTTTCAGCATTCACCTATTGACATTCTAGACATCTAGCCACGTAGTTTACTATGTATATCTTCATTCCTTTCCAGAAGAATAAGGGTTTAAGGTCTTCCCTCATCTTTGTGACTACCGGGTAAGACATGTACACTGCTCTGTGAGCCTCGTTTAGGATCAATCTCTTCAACTCGTCGTTTGGTGGTACATAAATCTAATTTTTAAGCCTCAATAATCCATCGTCGTCAAACGTAAATCCTTCAAATCTTGGTACCATTGTTGTGTTTTGTCTGATAAAGTCCTTGAACTCTTTGTACCAGTCATCGTCGCGCTGTAAAGTTATAATATTTTCACGTAGATTCGTCTGAAGTGGCAACACCAAAAAGATACGTGGTCTCTGACTTAATGCATCTGCCACTCAGTTCATTGTTCCTTTTATGTAAGTAATCTCAAAGTCGTACTCACTAAGAAATTCCAACGAATGCCATTGTTGCACGTTCAGGTCGCTTTGCGTAAAGATGTGTTTTGGTCCACAATGGTCCCTTTTTAGTTCAAATTTTCATCCAATAAGGTAGTGTCTCCAAACTCTCAAGGCATAAACAATGGCTAACAACTCCAAATCATGCATCACATAGTTATCCTCATGCCTTCTCAATTTCCTCGAGATGTAAGCGATCACTCGACTGGCTTGCATCAAGACTCCGCCTAAGCCTTCCTTGGATGCGTCAGTGCATACCAAGAAGTACGCATCCATTTCAGGGACCTTTAGTATTGGTTTTGTTTTAAAAAACTCCTTGAGCCTCCGAAATGCCTCCACGCATTTCTTCGTACAAACAAACTTCTTGTTCTTCTTTTGTAATTCCGTGATCGGATTTGCTATCTTCGAAAATCCCTGAAAGAACCGTCGATAGTATGCTGCTAAACCCATGAAGGTATGCACTTCCGGGACATTCATCGATGCAGGACATTCCATAATATCCTCGACCTTTGCTGGATCCACGACGATACCTTCATTGGAGATGACATGCCCTAAGTAGTGAATCTTCGATTGGTAAAACAAGAATTTAGACAATTTCCCACATAATTTGTTCTCTCGCAGACACTGTAGTACTAAGCGCAAGTGATCATCATTCTCCTCCATCGTCCGAGAGTAAATCAAAATATTGTCAATGAATACTTGGATGAACTTGTCCAAGTACTCGCAGAACACCCCATTCATCAAAATCATAAATATCGTTGGGGCGTTTGTCAGTCCAAATGGTAAAACAATAAACTCATAATGTCCAAACCTCATCTTAAAGGCGGTCTTAGGGACGTCATCCTCCTTGATCCGTAGCTGGTGATACCCTGATCTCAAGTCGATCTTTGAAAACACTGTCGCACCCTTCATCTAATCAAACAGATCATCAATCCTTGGCAACGGATATTGATTCTTGATCGTTGCCTTGTTCAACTTACGCTAGTCAATGCAGAGTCTCCATGACCCATCCTTCTATTGTATGAAAATAATAGGCACACCCCAAGGTGAAACACCAGGACGTATCAGTCCTAGGTCCAACAACTCCTTCAGTTTCATTCTCAACTCCTATAAATCCAGGGTCGACATACGATAAGGTGTTCTCGCTATTGGTTTAGTCCCCAGTTTTAGGTCTATGGTAAATTCCAATTCCCTCTCCAGTGACATCCCAGGTAATTCCTCAGGGAAGACGTCCACAAACTCTCTCACCACAGGGAGGTGTTCTAGACATTTTTCTCTTCCCTTCTCATTTAACACAATGATCTCATAAATATTACATCCCTTGCGCATGCTCTTCCATAGCTACAAGGAAGAGATAAACCTCAGGGAAACTCCTTGGTTCCATCCTACAATCACACGTCTCTGTCCCTCATCATTGACCAAGCTCAACCATTTTGTCTTATAGTTGAGTATCACCTCATGCAATTCCAACCAGTCCATGCCGATCATGATGTCATAAGATCCTAATATCATGACGTACAGGTTGTCCCTAGTGAAAAACTCTCTCAGGTTAAGGGTACAACCTGTAACCTTCCCTCCAAACTTTTGTTTGGATCCCAAAGCCATCTCTACAAAGATAAACTCATCATGTTCGACTGCCTTTAACTTAATCCTTTTTAGTGCTGCACCAAAAATGAAACTCTTAGTAGAACTGAGATCTATCAAAATACTAAGGGTCTAGTTAGCGACGAGACCTGACGTCTCGAGCACAGTCGACTGGCGCTCTGCCTGGTGGTTATTCACTATTGCATGAATCCGATGGGCCTTTCCCAAATCTCCCATGATAGTGGGTCTGGCTGATCCAGATGATCTAGTCCTCTCCACTGGGCAGTCGCGTTGGTAGTGTGGCTCCCCATAAGTCCAACACCCCTTCTTTGGTCCAGTACTCCTGGTACCTGAAGTAGAAGCTGATGACCCACCGGCCTGGAATCGTGGTTTGTTTTGCTGAACAGGCCTAAACTGTTGTTGTTGTGGTCAACGTTGTTGTTGATGCTGTGGTCCCCAGTAAGGACTCTATTGCTGAGGCGCAGTCGCCAAGGTGTAGTGAAAGTGGATCCTCTCTAGAAGCCACAATATCCTAGTGTTTGTCTAGCTGGTGTCTGATGTTTTTGTGCACCAGATGACACCCACCCTGTTGGTCTCGCTGGAGTCCTACTCTGACCCCCACTGATAAGCTCCTCCTCTGCTATGAGGCCTTCTAGATGACATCATGCAAGGTTCGTGACATCAAAATCCTAACCTTTGCACGAATGTTGACATTAAGGCCAAACAAGAACCTGTTGACCTTACGTTTCTCGGTATTAAGGTGCGGAGAATACCGAATCAACTCCATAAAATAGGCTTCGTACTTGGGCACCGTACGACCTCCCTGTCACAAGCTGTTGAACTTGTTGAGCTGACGCTCAATGAATTCCTCTGATAGTTACTTCTCTTAGAACCGTTCGTCGAACAGTTCCCATGACATGTCTTGGACGACCATGTTCAATTGTGGTAGGAGTGTCTTCCACCATAGAAGAGAGCTCCCCTTCAGTTGAAATACCTCCATGCAAACCTTCATGTTGGAGGTATAGTCCTGAAGTGCAAAGCACATCATCATATTCTCCAACCCTGCCTCGACGGATATACTGTCTGGGGCACCAAATAACTTGAAAAATTTTACCTTCTCGAGTTCACGGTGAATGCTACCAGTATTGACCGGAGCACGCAATGGACCCTCAGGGGGTGCTGACGCCATGGCCTCATCTCTATCCAAATGGATGATGAGTGCCTCAGAAATCTGCTGGAAGGACCTTATCAGCCCAACCACATCACCCACCACTATTTTTTCCTTCCTGACAACCTGTTTGTCTCCCTGGGGGTTAGACCCCTCAGGCATGGATTCTACTGGGGGCATCACACCTCCTCCCCTCGCACCCCGTCGTATGCCTCTGCGGATTCCTCTAGCCATGATTACCTACACGAATACAAGTCAACTTAATTAGCAACATTATAATAAAATATCACATCAACGAAATCCATAGTGATCCCAAGTTGCAGGTTGAAACCCGCTCTGATACCATATGTAATGACCCCAATCATTATGACTACAAGTGAAGCAAAAAGTGCAATTGTTTTTGTTTTTTTTAGGCAAGAAGGCAACGACGACAACAGTTGAACCCCACAACCTGATGATGAACACACGCACACAGATCAGGAAACAAACAACAACGACTCAATGCACTAGCACAAAGATCAACTGGGTGAAACATGCATAAATAAAAAAGACAGAAACGAATACCTATCGAGCACACAACATGACAATGATTACAAGCTAAGGACAACATCTACAATCCCAACAAAACGACCTTGATGACCAGTAACTAGAACCTCTATGGAACGCATGTTGGAGTTACTTCACACACACCTAGGATTTATTTTTCTGAATATTTTTCCTTGTTTATTAGTCATAATTAGTCATTATCTAGTCTCCTATATTTTAGGGGAGAATATTCCACCTAGAGAATATTCTCTTTCAGTTGACACTTCAGTTTGACTAGTTGAGTTGAGTTTAGATGCTGCATTGGTTTTGTCACCATGCAACATTGGGATGATCACCATGCTAATTCAACCTTGCCTTGGGATCATCACCAAATTGGTGCATTAGCCTTGATTCCCCGAGTTAACTCCTCACTACTCAATGTTCAGTCAATTAATTGAAGACTAGTTGACTAGTTAACTCAACTAGGTGGAAGTTCACTCCTGTAACTTCCTGAGAGACTAGAATAGGTGGCAATTCACTGCCGTAACTGTTGGTGTGTTTCCAGATCACTCTAGACCACCACTATGGCACATTATTTATTCATTTATCCTATATCTATTGTAAATTATTCACTCTTTGAGTGTGGAATACAGGTAATGAGAATTCTTTCATTTTTTCTCTCCTTCTTCTTCTTTCTCGAATTCTCTCTGCAAATGTGTGTATTATTGTTTATATAGATATATTCCATGCAGATTCAACACATTTACATGGTATCAGATCCGATGGACTACTAAGCAAATGCTACACCAAATTATTTATGCAGGTACTGAAGATTGAAGAACGCAAAAAAGATGGAATTTATGTTTTACTCACCGATAATACTTCTCACGCCTCATAACTATTTGGAGTGGAAGACGGAGATTCTAATTCTTCTCAGAAGTAGAGGCTTATTCCAAATAACCATGGCAATGGAATTAGATCCTGATTCTGCCGATGAGAAAAATGACTTTCTCAATAGACAAGATATGGCCATAGGATTTATCTGCTTGTCTATTTCTCCAGAAATTCTCCACCAAGTATGTGATGTCACACAAGAATTCATTCCAAATGAATTATGGACTATATTGGAGGTTCTATTTGGGAATAAATAATATTGTGAACATTGCAAGCAGGAGATTGGAAAGATACAACCAAAAGAGAAGCCGTCAGAAGATCAAACCTCTTATTATAAAGAGTCTTCTACAAAAGTTTTTGCAGAAATTTGTATTCCATTAATTGAAGATGATGTCCAATCCATTTCAGATTTGTTTTCTGAATTTAATGTGGAGGATGTATGGATTGCATCTCAAGAGTCACATGTAGACATTTTTGCATGCACCATGGATGCATCTCAGGAGACAAAAAGAGAGTTGCACACATCAGACTCCATTCTGATATTTTCTGAGCCAAATTTGCATAAACAAATTGGATATTTGAATTCCTCTCGGGAAAACATCCAATTTAAAAAAGCAAATCGTCCGAAACGGAGTCCATAAAATGAAGTTATGATCTTTTTAAAATCAACAAAATTTCAACGTTTTTCTGGAAACGACCACACGGTTTTCAAAATTTCATTCAAACTTTATTTGGATATTATTCATTACAAGAAGATAAAGTGGATATGTGTGGACATCTCAATGGGGGATATATTTCATCAGATCCATGAAGACATCTACATCTTCAATAAAATCTTCAATGAGCATGAACTTGCATAGTTGTGAGGTCTTCTTGGAGTGAAGGACAAGGTTTCTTAGCAACTGCTTTTTGTTCCTTCTCATATTTTTTTACATGCATTGTAATTTGAGGGGGAGGGGGGTTTCCCATGAGGTTTTCCCTCTTTCCTCATTTAGTTCAATGTATCTTTTGTATTTGGGTACCTCACATGGCCTTCTTGCCGGGACCCATTCTTTATTTTCACAATAGTGATGTTCAGGGGGGGTGTTGGAGTTACTTCACACACACCTAGAATTTATTTTTCCTAAGGTTTTTCCTTGTTTATTAGTCATAATTATTCATTATCCAGTCTCCTATATTTTAGGGGAGGATATTCCACCTGGAGAATATTCTCTTTCAGTTGACACTTCAATTTGACTAGTTGAGTTGAGTTTAGATGTTGCATTGGTTTTGTCACCATGCAACATTGGGATCATCACCATGCTAATTCGACCTTGCCTTGGGATCATCACCAAACTGGCACATTATCCTTGATTCCCTGATTTAACTCCTCACTACTCACTGTTTAGTTAGTTAACTGAAGACTAGTTGACTAGTTAACTCAACTAGGTGGTAGTTCACTCTCGTAACTGCCTGAGAGACTAGACTAGGTGGCAGTGCACTCCCGTAATTACTGGTGTGTGTCTATATTACTCTATACCACCACTATGGCACATTATTTATTCATGTATCCTATATCTATAGTAAATTATTCACTCTTTGAGTGTGGAATACAGTTAATGAGAATTCTTTCATTCTTTCTCTCCTTCTTCTTTCTCAAATTCTCTATGCAAATGTGTGTATTATTGTTTAGCTAGATCTATTCTGTGCAGGTTCAACACATTTACAACGCAAACCCCACGCATGAAGGCGTTACATCCCAAGCTCCAACAACAAACTACAACAAGAAAACACCCACAACGGGCAACAAAGACTCTAGCCAAGTTAGTGGTTTCCTCTATTAATTAAGGCACAAAATGATCCCCTCATCAGGAATCATTTCATCACACGATGATAGGTGTAATAGTAACCCAGGAGAAACATGACATATCTAGACCAAACCCAATAATATTAAACATGCTAGAAGATCGAAATAACTGTCAACCACAAGACGAAAAAGAAACCCAAGCACCCAAATGACAAGTAAACAAGACGCAAGGGAAACTGATGAGTCTAACAATCATACCACACGCTAAATTCTTGGCGCACAAGGTCTAAAGAAAAAAATAGATCATTAAAAGACGCAAAACTCCATCTTATGAATATTCCCAAGAATCGATTCTACAATAACATGAAGCAATAAAATCCTCTCTCGCTTCTCAAGTCAATTATTAATTAAATAAGATCTTATTAACAAGGTCTCACTACAATCGTCATTCCATAAAATATGACTCCTGGTAAGCCTAAGTTAAATCCTCCAACCCTATCATTCTTATCACTGTTGATAATATTTGTTATCCAATCAATGTATGTACGAAGGGTATAAAATCGCTAACTAATATTTACATCTAACAATGATATCTATCGATATCTGATAACGATATGGTTATATAAAAATTTAATAAAATAAATGCTAATTCATTATTAAAAACAATTATAATTTATAAGCTATGGAACAAGTATAATCTATGTAACAAGTAAAATAACTTTGCTCTATAATGAAGACCTTTTAAACTGAAAACAAATCTAATACAATTTCTAACTATGGAACTGAAGATAGTAATATAATACAGTCGTTGTCTTTTAAGGTGTGTGTTAGCTAACCAAAACATATCCACTAAATCATAAATAAATTCGTTGGCAACTATATTGAGGATAACAAATGCAAAAATCAAGTCAATATGTGTAAGCTATCAACTGTAAAGCTGTCGGAAATATAAGACGGTAGCCCAAGACACATCAGTCCAAACATTAACTCGTTGTCATATGAATAATAAAAATAAAAATATAGAAACGATGTCATTCTAATAAATCCATTACAATTATAACCATTGTGAAATCACTGCCACATGGAAGTAAAGAAAACGCTATCCTGTTTAAAGCCATTATAATTATAACCATTAAAATTGTTGAGAATAACATTTACTGTCAACATAATAAACTGTCATAAAACGCAGTTACTATTACAGGTAATCGTTGTTTCTAAAATTACAAATCTTTGGCACCCATCATACCTCCAACATTGTCGCTAAAACTAAGGAAGGCAATGGTGATATCATTTGGCGAGTTATGACAATGTTGAGTGTGAAATCGCTACATAGTATAATAAGGATGTCTGAAATATGTGCAAAGTATAATAATAATAATGATAGCGAGTTATGGTAAGGCTGTGTGTGAAATCAATTAGTAAATACATTTACGGTAATTACGATATGGCTATCGATTAGTAATACATTCACGATAAATATAATATAGCTATTCAATTAGTAAATACCATGTAGCTATCCATTAGTAATTACGACTCATCCCAACAGTTTCGCTGGGATATCATTGAAATATTCACCGGGATAGCCAAAGAAAAGGGGTTGGGATACAATTAACGGAAATGCAGATATATATTTAAACACATAGACATTTCCCGTCATACGGAACGTAGGCTTGTGTAAGTGCAATCAAATGATAACTCAAAGTAAATTAGCTCTAATAAATCACTGGCAAGATCGTGTGTGGTTGGGGAAGTCTAAAATGATGCCAAGCAAATGAATGGGTGTGGAGTGAGTTGTGTTTGGACAATTAAAAATGCATGGTAAATGGCCATCAAAGATAATTAAACATAGAGAAAAAAAATCGTGGTTTAATGTATTGAAAAGCATAGGATATTTTCCACCAAACATAATAAAACGGAGAGGGAAAAATTCGTGGTTTAGTGTATTGAAACACAGAGATACCATAATCAATGCAGAATCTCACTATCATTCTCTGCGCGGCTTGCAAAAACTAAAAACGCAGACATTAAAAAACAAACCTTCATTTCCATAAAAACACAATCAATAAATAATTTCACATTCTAATTGGCTATATACATCCATAGTCAACCTGTAAGTGGCTAAATAAATTGGCAGTCATTATGTAAAATGGGTTGTTGTGAATTCAAATGGATATATAACTCGTGATCAAATGTAAATGGCTATACCCATTTCACAGTCAATAATAGGTAAGGAAAAACGTTGTCATACAATGGGAAGCTGTCAAATAAATGAATTTAATCACAGTCCCAATAGTTTAAAAGAAACACTGTCATTCAAGTGGCCAAACACTGAGAGTTTTCCATTCACGATCTGGGAATTGTCATGAAAATCGCAGAGATAAAGGATGAAAAATACACAAAGGTATTCAAATGAAAGAAGGCACAAAACAATCAATCAACCATAAAAAATCAACAGGGGTAGACAATTGGGCAAAAACATCCTTCGCTCATCATGCATGCACATAAAAGCAGGGCATTATAATCTATAGGTCGCTATGCACCGAAGTGACGGCCATTGATTTGGCTCTTGGCCGATTGCTAGGAATGGATTGATGATATAGGGATGAGGACGAACAATAAAGCACAATCTCTTCATAATAATCAATAAAACAAACAGAACAGTCATAACAATCAGGGATCGATTATGAGGGAAATCAATTCAATGCAGTGAGCATAAAGCAATGCTGACTTTAAGTTCTCGATTAAAAACGCTGAGTAAAACACATTTTTTTTACACAATAGAAGTACAGTAATGAAAGCACATGAACAATATTAATCTACCATTCAAAATAAAAGCATGCGTCCTGTAGCCCAAGGTGACAACTCTGAGTCATTGTCTCGCACACGCTCCGTCCAGCGCCTACTTGTCGACCAATGTGACTTCACCGATACCTCCCAACCAATGCTAGGGGTACTCTTCTTCCCCCTGAGCCCCTCAAGCCGAAAAGGGGTCACACACACTAAACCAAGAACAACTAGCACCCAAATCGCCTCACAAGGTCGAGCTACCACTTGTTACCCAAGCTGGGTATCCCAACTCCCACAAGATAAGTCAGTCAAGATAAAAATTCTGCAGTTTAACATTACACATCCAAGAAGAGATCGATACTCCTCCTTCTCCATCCTTTTTATAGAGTTTCTAATTGATTTCTTTCCCAAATTCTCATTTAATTTATTTTTCATTAAATAAATTTAGATAAAACCTCCCCCGTACACATGTCACCCATCCCCCCAGTTGCACCATAAATTATTTTCATTAATTCTTTAATTACTCCTATTTCCCTCACCCACCTAAAATCATTCCTAAAATTGCTCCTTGGTGTCCCCATATTCCCTTACATATTTTAAATGAATTACGCCCTTACGAAATTCCTCGTTGAGTTCATATTTAGAAATTTTTTAAAGGCAAGATTCCTTACTAAGTTAGTCATTTTGCTTTTTCCTTGCGTTTCCTTTTTCTTTATGTTTCCCCTTTTCCCTTAGCTTCCTATTTCTTTTAAGTTTCCCTCTTTTCCCTTTTATCTAAAACTCAAATTAGCAAGTGTAGAAAAACAACCTCTTTCTCTTTTTAATTAATAAAGTTTAATTAGCATATGTAGAAAAACAATCATCCCCCCCCCCCTTTTTTTTAAATTTAATTCCCCAAGTAACTTGATTTTAATAAATTAATTGAATTTATTACCCCCTCCTCGTCACATGTTTAATTATTATTATTATTACTTTTATTTTTTTACCACAAGTATCACTTAGACTTAGATTTTAATTTCCTAGGCTCGACGACATTTTTATTAGGGATTTTTTTTTCTTAAATCTTACTTATCACGTCATTCATTTTAAGGTCGACTAGGATTATTCACTTACCTTTTGAAATCGTGACGTGCCCTTCAGGACGCACTAGGTGTTCCAAGGGTTCCACTCGCCTTTTCTATTTTTCATGCGCGACGTGCCCTTCAGGACGCACTCCGTGCTCCAAGGGTGCCACTCACCTCTTTACATTTTCTTTTCACGACGTTCCTTTCACGATGCACTCCGTCCTCCAAGGGTGCCACTCGCCTCTTGATTGACTTTGTAGACATGAAAAACTCCTGGAGTCAATACTCCGTCAAGTGATCTTGTGGGAGAATAAGGGCCTCTAAGGAATAAGGCCCTTGCCTTATTGTGCATCCCTTAAAATCATCGTGAGCGACTATCGCAGTCTGCCCTCACAAAATCTTGGGTATTCTCAAACTAGGTAATCATTAACCTATAGTTTGAGCCACAACATGAGTGCTAGTAGGTTGTGGTAGGGCTGTTTTCCACACCTCTACCTCAGGTATCTGGTTGTCGTGTGTGACCCCTCTACTCCACATGTGAGTCTAGTCGACAAGCTATTGCCAGCCTGCATTATCAACGAATCATGTCATAAATAAAATCAATTATCATAACATCTAATCAAATGTTCATATGTCATATCTACAAGAATCAAACCCTGATAGTTCACTCCCTGACTTGATCTAGAGTCCAAGGGATTTCATCGATGCCTTTGCATCCTCAAGGTCCAAAGTCCTGCACACTCAAGAGAACCAATTCAATAGAACTTGTCTATGTAAATACAAAAAATAACATATAATCATATCCATAATGCCTCATAATCATAATCAAACGACCAATAGTATAATAATCTGGATCACTTGCAAGCAAGTGTCCTCAAAGAATAAGTTCGTTCAGTGCGTGCAAAAGCGGGATGTTACACAAACCCTTTCTACAGATGAAGATTTTATTTTCTATATAAGAGATATTTTGGGGTTAAGTGGCTCACAAAAGGGAAATGGAAGAACATTGAAGGATACCAAGGATAAATCTTAAAAATTGGAGGGCCTAACCTCGTCCCTTACATCCAAAGGATCATTAATTTAACAATCAAGTAAGGATTCACTAAACCCTAGAATCAAAGCTTCATCATACCTATTTTTAAAAGTGAGGATAAAAAAAATCTCTCTAATTATATGACCATTATGATTATCCCCCTTTTATACTAGTTATATGGAATTAGTTTGGAAAATAAGATCAACATATGGCTAGAAAGGCAAAGAAAAAAAGATAAAGGCCAGGATGGATTTATGATCTATCATTCAAATATGGACGACCTTGTTACTTTTAAGATCATTTCTAAGGAGTGCCACAATAATAAAGCCAATATCCTATGTTGCTATGTTGACTTTAGAAAATATTTTGACATGGTGCCTAGAACTAACCTTTGGAATATATTAGAAGAGCTAAAATTTCCTTTCAAGTTGCGAGTTGTCATGATAAGGTTGTACAAGAACATTATTACCAAGTTTAGGAACACTAAGGGATGGTTAGAAGAAATTAATTGTAATATATGAGTTAAGAAAGGTTGTCCCCTATCCCACCCTTTTTGGAATATAAATCAACAAGTTAGAGGGTTTTATTGAAGAAACAAGTTGCGTCGACCTAACTCTAGCTAGTATAGTCATCATCATTATTCTTTATGTTGATGATATTATTCTTATGGTGAGGAATCCCTATGATGTAGAAAAACAACTAAAATTTCACAAGTGTTTTTTCTCTAGTACATGTATGATTGTTAACACTTAAAAAAAGGTTATGATAATTAAATCCAAAAATATCTCTTATGATATTTTTGTGTACAACAAAAATAGCTTGGAAGAAGTGACTTCATACAAATATCTCATAATTGATCTTCATCACAAGTTTAACTAGAACTATAGAATTTAGAAAAGGATAAATGGAGGGTGGAAGGATTATTATGGACTTGAAAAATATTATAAATAATATGACCTTTTCCTATGGTATCAAAATAAAATATTTTTTTGAGACTCTTGTAAATCTTGTTATCTTATATGGTTGTGAAATCCGAGGAGATGCAATATCTCTGCAGAATCATGGAAAGAGAAAAGGGAAATAAAAAAGTGTTTTATAAATTATAATCTCAAAATTAAAGGCAATAAACGCTATCCTTTTCTCCTCATATAAGTGATTCCTTACTTCATTGAGAGCATTGATATGACTAGGTATCTAATGTACAATAAAAAAATAAACAACATGGAAGAGAAGATGCTTCCTAATATTAATTCAAACTTGTAACATCCCCATTTTTAATCCCTGGATTAGTGATATGTAATGTAAATATGATGTACAATCATGGGCCCGACTATGTAATAGGAAAACATTTTATATCGTAGTAATAAAATAAAATGTAATTCCATATGCAGATGGACATGGATGAAGTAATGGGGGATAAGTTTCCACGAGAGAGGAGAAGGTCTAAGAGGGGGTCCAAGGGGGAAATATTTGTTATGAAATGAGACACACTTCCATGCTAAACCTAACAGAAGAGAGGAAGAAATATTTAATCAAGAAAGTAAATGACACAATAAGCACACAATACACAAGTATTTTACCTTGGAAACCCAAACCAGGAAAACCAACATTCCTTGAGCATTTTGATACTTGTTTTCTTATTCATTCATAATAAAAGGGTGCATGTCTAACATTGGTCCACACCTAATACAAAATCAACATCATGCCCTCTTGATTATGCAAGAACAACCTTGTATCCAATTCATCTTACATCTCTACGATTATTGATTGACTCATTTGATCAACCTTTTATGCCTTACACCATGCCTTCTTTATAGGATTTACAATAGGTAAAACCCTAAATAAAATGGCACCCAAAAATAGTTACATATCCATGCAGATCATTGGCTACAAATCACACAAATCTAGGGATTATGTTACAGTCGACTACCAAGTCATTTTACCCTTTGACTACTAGTTAACCTTCATTTGATATTCAGTCAGTTTCAACACGCCTGCCGGTCGACCTCTTTGAATTTTTTTCAATGTATTTACCTTGTTGAACCATATCAACCTTCGAATTCTAATTTACCTGGTTGACTAACCTCGACCTTCGACTTTCTATCGATCCACCTCGACTTTATCTTTACCCAGTCGACCCACCTCAACCTTCGAATTTGATTATTAGTAGATCCACCTCAAATTTCACTGAAAATAATATAACAACCCAACATTCTCCCACTTATTGTATTGTTTTCTGAAACCAGGAGACCTTTGAATTTTCATTCAAAGACCCAGGGAAACAATGCCCATTTACTTTCCGCACCAAGAGAACTTCATAGGACTCATAAACTTGGTCAATGAGTATGTTATATTTTCCAACGTGTTTACTTTATCTAGAAAAACCTTATTTATTTCCACCATGTCTCTCACGAAATGGTATTGTACATCAATGTGATTAGTCTTTGAATGATAAGATAGGTTCTTTCCCAGAAATATTGTGCTTTGACTATCACAACTTATCTTCCTAGCTCTCTGCTCAAACCTGATTCTTGAACATAGCCTTTGCATCCATACTACTTATTTGCTTTCATGTATTCAAATTCTATTGTTGACAAGGCTATGAACGCATGTCTCTTACTCATCCAACTGTTTTCTCCACCGAACATTGAACACATATACATTGGTCGACCTCCGTCGATCCAGATCTCTAGCCCAGTCGAGGTTGAAAAATCCATGTACATTTAATTCATTTCCGCCTCCAGGTTTTCCTTGGTAGCATATAGCATAATATTTTTCTCCACAAAAATTCTTGAATACTCTCTTGACAATTGTCCAATGATCCTTCCCAGGTGTCGACATGTATCTTCTCAACCCTCCCACTACATGGGAAATGTATGGTCGAGTGAAAACCATCTCATACATTATACTACCAACAACACTTGCATAGGGAACATGTGCCATGTCCTCTATTTATTCCTATGTGTTTGGACACTATTCAACAGTTATCCTTTCTCCCACAAAAATTAACACCTTCACCAGTTTTCAATCCTGCATGTTGAAAAATTTAAAAACTATTTCAATATACTTCGTCTGATTCAACCAGATCTTTCTAGCTACTCGATCTCTCTTAATCTCCATTCACAGAAGAAGTTAGTTGCACCGAGATCGTTCATGTTGAACTTGGAGGATAGTTTCTTCTTCACCTCCTTTATTGTATCCATGTTGTTTCCAATCAACAACATGTCATCGACATACAAAGATACATATGTGAAATGAGCACCTTCTTCTTTGGAATATATGCAGTGATCAACTTTTCTTCTCACAAATCCCAAACTAAGGATGTATATGTTGAACTTTTGGTACCACATCCTTGGTGATTTATTTATACCATAAAAGGGATATTTCTGGTTTACACACCAAATCTTTCTTCCCGTTTACTGTAAATCCTTCAGGTTGTTTCATGTATATTTCCTCTTCCAGGTCGCCATGAAGGAACACTGTCTTCACATCCATATTTTATATTTCCATATCAAATGTTGCATCCAGAGACATTAGTACTCTAATGGAATTTAATTTTGCAACAGGGGAAAAAATCTCACCGAATTTGACTCCTTCGACTTGGAAATATCCTTTCGCTACTAGTCGAGATTTGAATTTCTTGACTTGGCCTGTTGCATTCATATTCTTCTTGAATACCCATTTTCTACCAACAAGATTTATTCCACTAGGCAACTTGAATAAGTTCCATGTATCATTCTTGTGCAAGGATTCCATCTCTTCAACCATAGTGTCCTTCCATATTTTTCCCTCTGTTGAGTCGATTGCCTCCCTGACCAACTTGGGATCATCGTTGGTGGAAATTAACATGAATGCAGAACGAAAGTCGGGTGGACTATACCTTCGACTATTTTTCTTACTCTTTCTGAACTCCTTACAACTGGAGTCATTTTTTCCACCTCTTCTTCTGATTTGGTCGACTCATCTAAATCATCTTCTTCATTCGTCATTTCAAAATGCACTGTCTCATGATTATTATCGATCTAAAAAATTTCCTCAGGCTCGAACTTACTTATGAATTCTCTAAAGACCACAACTCGACTGTACACTATTTTCCTTGATGCAGGATCCTAGAGATTATTTCATTTCATTCCTTCTTTATATCCAATGAAAATAAATTTGACTACATTATTGTCCAGATTGGTCCTCTTTTGCTTGGGAACATGCAAAAATTCATCACAGCCAAATACTTTGAGATGTGAAACCAAAGGATTCTTACCCAACCATACCTCATTTGGAGTCATGTCGACTAGCACCAACGAAGGAGACATATTCAATAGAGATTTTGTAGTTTCGAATGCCTCCACCCATAATTCTTGTGTGATCCCAACACCACTGAGCATGCTCCTTACCTTTTCTATCAACGTTCTATTCATTCTCTCAGCAAATCCATTTTTTTGTGGGGTATATAGTGTGGTAGTTTGGCATGCTATGCCACACTTCTTGTAGAAGTGATCCAATTATTTTCCACAGAATTCACCACCGTTGTCAGTTCTTAGAATCTAAATCTTGTTATTTGTCTAGTTTTCTACAAGATATTTAAACTCTTTGAATTTATCGAAAAACTATGATTTCTTCCTCAGGAAATATATCCATGTCTTCTTGGAAAAATAATCTATGAAGGAGACATAATACAGGGATCGATAAAGTGAAGTCATTGTAATAGGGCCAAACACATCATTATGAACCAACTCTAGAATCTCATTTTCCCTTGTCTCTCCATATGTGAACCTCACTTGAATTTGTTTTCCATATATTCAATGTTCACAAAAGTCGACTTTTAACTTACACTTAGGAAATTGTTCGACCATACATTTATTGTGCATAACTCAAAGTATCTTTTCTCCAGTGTCTCCCATCCTCTCATGCCACAACATGGTTAGGTCGACTTTATGATGAATTTTCAGGTCAGTTTGAATGAACTCAGCCCGAGTCGAGTCGAGTTGATTCAAAGTTGATTATACTTTAGGAACAACTATGTTGTCGCATCCAGTCAATTCGACACCCCCTAGCAACTTGTATAGGGTTCCAATCTGAACTCCTTTCATTAATACCATCACACCTATTACTATCTTTCATGAATCCTTCTGAAATAGAGCGTGCACTCCAACATCGCTCATCTTACTAACAAATATGAGGTTTCTTTCCAAACCTAGAATGTGTAGCACACCTGGAAGGGTTTTACTCCTCCCATCCCGCACTATTATTCAAACTCTTTCCCATCCGACAATTCTGGTTGTTGATTCGTCCCCCAAGAACACTTATCCTCCTTCATATCATTCATATTTTCAGAACTACTCTCTATGTGGTTTCATATTATAGGATTCTCATGAGTTGATCAATCAAACATCTTGATTCAACTGTGTATTGGTCGATGTCGGGTATGCATCAGCTCCCTTATCTGGAGTCGTCTTTATTTCAATTGACTACTTCTCTTTGGATCCTGTACTAACTTCCATCTCCTTCGAATTGTAGTCAATTTTGTAATGCCCAACTTTACCACATTTCCATCATCTTCTTGTTGAATGAACCAGGGATTTAGATCTACCCTTCAACTTAAAATTTCTACAAGAGAATTTTCCTTTATCTCTGTCAACCAGTCAACCTCTCACCACTAAATCATCTTTGGTCGATCCTTCCATGTTCTTCCTTCTCATTTCTTTTGTCAGTAGAGATTCAACCACATATTCTAGCACTAATTTTGTTTTATTACTCCATATAGCCACGACTAGGCTATTCCATGAGTATGGAAAAGAACATAATAGGATAGCACACTTCTCCTCCTCAGTGATTTTAATATCCACATAATATAATTGGCTTATAATGGTATTAAATGAATTTAAATGCTCAGTCACCGAAATTCCATTACTCATTCTCGGAAGATACATTTTATTTCTAAGAAACAACTTATTTACCAGGGATTTCGAATGGTACAATATTGCCAACATGTCCCATAGTTTCTTGGCCAAATATTCACCTAAGATATTCAACAACACCGAATCTGCAAGACAAAGTCGAATCATAGTCATTGATCTTCTCTCGAGTTTCTCACATTATTTTGTTGACATACCTATTAGCATGGTACCTAGACAGACCATTGTCCATTGTTCTCGATCTACAAGGAGATCTTCAATTTTAAGCTTCCAAAGCTCAAAATTTTGGACATTGAATTTTTCGATCTCTATTCTCGAACTACTCGCCATTCCTTGTGTTGTGCAGGTTGAGAGGAAGAGAACTAGTGGATTGTGATAGCTGTAGGAAAATCAACTTATTGTGGGAGTGTATTGGGCTATGAGAGACACCATTTGTTGTGGATTCGTAGCCCTAAATTAGTGAGTTGATACTAAGGTTTGGATAAAAAAAATACAGTTACAAGGAAAATTTGTCCTCTGCATCTAGTTGCACATTTGTTGTTAAAATATAAGTGTTTTTCATCTTTATTTCCCTATTTTGTTTATGGGTTTTAATTTTTGTTTATTCACTCAGAGTTTAAGAAATTTATATGATGTTGTGGGAATGTTAATTTAGCTACATTCATGTTTAAAAAATGTTGTTATATGCATGAATGTTGTTATATGCATGAGTGTTTTTAACATATTGCACTATATTTAATTTTAATGGTAGCATAATGTTTTTTATGGGTTTAGTAGTGGGGGAACTATAAAGTGGTATTAGATCTTTGGTTTCAAAACCAGACCTACTTAGGTCTTTAGAATAGAGAAAATTTTAATATATGTGTAGACTTGGGTAAAATTTTGTTTTTCCCAACAAACGAAATTGGGGTCAAAGCCCTAAAATTTAAAATTTATATGATGGTTGTTGTTTTCTGGGGTTGATTTGGCCTCTAATTCTTGGAATTCGGTTTATATGGTCAAGTCAGGCATATTATGTGAAAACTACAATAATCGTGAATTCACGAGCTTGAAAAATCCAGAAAATCGACTAAGTTTCTAAAAGTTTCCATGTCACCAATATAGTTTGTGTCGACAAATGAATATCTTTTGAAGTTGTCGATATAGTGTGTCAGTGAAGAAAGATATTTTTCAACCTTTAACAAAGGATTTTTAGTGAAGAAATAATATCTTTCACTGATATAATATCTTTCCAAAGTCATCAATATGTCAAAAAGGAAAGAGAATCCCACAATGAAAAATCGATGTAGAAAATACATTTTATCACCAATACATCGATGAGGAAAATATATTCCAACGCCAAAATTTCTACAAATAATATGATTTTGGCGTCGAAATGTCGACGAAGGGAAAACATAAGAGATTGTTGATAAAGGAAAGGAACAAAAGAGAAGGGAAGAATAAAAAGAGAAGGAAAGGAAAAGAAGAGGAAATAAAAAGAGAGAAGAGAAGGAGAGAAGAGGAGAAAGGGAAGGATAAAATATAAAAGMTTATAAAAAAAAGGAAAGTTTGRAGCCAAAAACTTGTTTTGGCCATAACYAGAKCATTTTAACTTAGAATTAAGTGAAATTTAAGGGTTATTTCCAAAAATTCTAGTGAGGGACACTAGCTAAATCTGCCCCCATTTTCTGAAAAGCACAAATTAGTTACTTTTGAAGATCTGAGTTATGCTAAGAAACCAAGGCCCAGAAAAATGTGAAATTTTTATAGGGAGATAAAAAGTAAGGCATGAAGATACCCATTTGGGCTCTTAGTAAAATTCAAAAGTAGTTGGAGTGGAGGTGCCCAAATAAGGAAAAATCCACTATTCTCAGTCACTTTTTGTGTATTATTGAAATCTTCATAGGAGGAAAAGGGATCCCTGATCACCAATCCAATTTTTTTTATTAATCGACATTTTACCTATTCATCAATCCCAACAACTTTGTCTTGAGGGTTTTTTTTCTAGTTTTGCTTTGTTTGGGAGATAACCATTTTCATGTAAAAATTCTAAGTCTGGAGGAAACGAAAAAGGGAAAAATTGGAAAATCTATATTGATGAAGAAGTTGAATGGATTATTAGATCCTAAATCCAAGGGCTGTTGTGTATTCATAATTAGGAGTACTATCAACACCTGATATAAAAACATTCTTGGTTCTCTCCATATTTTCTTCTACATGAGGCAAGAATCAACCCTTGATATTTTTGGTACTAGTGAAATAAGTGCAAAAAGTGTGAAACTGTTGATTTTGGAAAGTTGTGACTTTCAACTAAGAAATTAGATCGAGACATAAGTACATCAATTAGAAATCCAATTCAAAATGGAATATGTTTGAAAGCTTGGAATTTTATTTTTTTTTATCAATATTCTTCTATAAATCAGGGAAAATAATGACCTACAGATTAATTAATTAATGGGTTGTTATATTCTTTGCAGTTAAAAAATAGACAACTTATTGGATAGTTGACATGGATCAATTAGGTGATGAATTGGCTAATAGGTTAAGTCAATT
Organism: Picea glauca; assembly: GCA_000966675.3. NCBI lineage: Eukaryota > Viridiplantae > Streptophyta > Pinopsida > Pinales > Pinaceae > Picea > Picea glauca. The sequence goes on from JZKD02S0550781.1 coordinate 62,746, forward strand.
CAATAGTTAAGTCAAATTTCGAGTGGTCGACTAGAAAGTCAAAGGTTGAAGTGGTCAGCCGAAAGATCGAAAGGTCAACCAACAAGAAGTCGAGTGGAAACCGACTAGAGGTTGATTGGTATCCAACTAGTAGTCTACTATAACATAATCCCAAGATTCATGGGATTGAAACCAATCATCTGCATGGATCTGTAATTGTTTTTGGGCACCATGATTTAGGGTTTTTCATGCAGTAAAGCCTATAGATATGGTGTGTTGTAATTGTAATAAGTTGATGTTGCTCATAGTAGCTTGGTCATATAGATGTAAGTCAAATTAGTTTCCAGGTTTTTCTTGTGAAAAAAGATAGAGTAGGATGACGATTGTGTCTTAAGTGTAGACCAAGGTTAGTCATGTAACTATTTATTCTATGAATGAGTAAGACAACAAGAGAGTACGAGACACTCAAAGAATTCTAGTTTTCCCGATTAAATGTTTCTAGGGTAAAATCGATGTGTACTATGTGTGTTTTTTATTGATTATTTCTTCTTAAATTTGTCTTATGTTTCTTGGTTGGTTTAGTGTGAGTTTTATTAGTCTATAATTGGTACTAGATATTATTTGATACAAGTTGGTATCAGAGCAAGGTTAATTAGATCTTGGATATGAGCTAAACCTAGGTCTAGTGAGAGTTGTAAGTAAATAATATTTAATTTGTGCTTGAAAAAATGGCAAGAAATTTTAGGATATAGATTGAAAAATATAATGGACATAATTTCGCTCTTTGGAAGCTTAATATGGAATATCTCATTGTAGATCGATAATAGTGGGTAGTTGTGAGTGTTAGAACAATTCTGATAGGTTTCTCGATGGAAGAATGGAAGAAACTAGACAGGAGGGAAAGGAGTATGATTCAAATTTGTCTTGTAGATTTAGTATTTATAAATGTTTTAGGTGAAGACTCTACAAAGAAATTGTGGGACAATTTGGAAATCTTATACTAGTCGAAATCCATGGTAAATAATTGTTCCTTCAAAATAAATTGTATGTTCTAAGGATGAGTGATGAGAGATCAGTAACATAGCACCTATATGCACTCAATATTGTAATAAGTCAATTATTATTTGTGGATATTAAAATCACCAAGGAGGAGAAATGTATTAGTCTGTTGTGTTCTTTTCTAGATTCATGGGATAGTTTAGTCATGGCTATTGGGAGTAATTCAACCACATTAAAGCTTAAAGACATGGTTTAATACTTGTCTTTAGAGGAAAGGAGGTGGACGAACATGAAAGGATAGACCAAGGATTCCTTGATGGTGAGAGGTCGACTGGTTGACATAGATAAAGGAAAATTCTCTAGTAGAAAGTCTAATCTGAAAAGTAGATCTAAAACCCTATTTTAGTCAATGAGAAGATGTTGGAAATGCAATAAAGTTTGGAATTACAATAAATACTTGCAAGTCAAAATTAAATGAGATCACTATAGGATCCAACGAGAAGTAGTCGTCTGCGAGAAAGACTACTCTAAATAAAATAGGAGATGTGTATTTGGCGTCGATCAGTACACAGTTGAATCATGATGCTTGGTTGATCAAATCCAGTGCATATTTTCATATGACACCTCATATGGAATGGTTATATGAATATGAGAGATATGAAGGAGGGGATGTATTCTTGGGGGACAATGTGATAACCAAAATTTTTGGATGAGGAAGAGACTGACTGATGCTTCAGGATGGGAGGAGTAGAACCCTTCCAAGTGTGTTATATATTTCAGGTTTGGAAGAAATCTGATATATGTCAGAAAAATGAGTGATGTAGGTGTGCAGACTTTATTTCAGAAGGATACATGAAAAATATCCAGGGGAGCAATGGTATTAATGAAAGGATTGCATATTGGATCCCTATAAAAGTTGTTAAGGAGTGTCTACTTGACTACATGCAACAACATTGTTGTTCCTGAAGTTGAATCGACTGCGATTTGACTCAGGTTAATTAAAAAAAAACCATCTTGATAGTTCTTCATCAATTTGACCCGACCATGCTATGGCACCAGAGGATGAGACATATTGGAAAAAAAGGACTTCAAGATATGCACAATAAAGGTATGGTTGAAGATTTTCCTATTTGTAACCTAGAAGTTGATTTCTATGAACATTGCATATATGGAAAACAAAATCATGTTAGATTCCCATATGGATCTACAAGGGAAAAATGGATTCTAGAATTGATACATAGTGACATGTTTGGGCCTGTACTGGTCCCTTCACTAGGAGGACCTCTTCATTATGTTTCCTTCATAGATAATTTTTCGAGGAAGACATGGCAATATTTATTGAGGAAAAAATAAAAAGTTTACAAGAAGTTCAAAGAGTTTAAATCTCTTGTGGAAAACCGAATAGATAAGAAGATCAAGGTGTTGATATTTGACAATGAACATAGTTACCAACTTAATGAGAACTCTACAAAGTTCTCGTTTTTTGGGGGGTCCAATTGTTTGCCCCGTTTTTAAAAATGGTGCTACCGATAGCACCCCCCCTCTGTTTTTAGGTATTTTGTTGATATTTTAATTTTTTTGATCCACAATGTTTCCACATTATTTTTTTAAATGCTTATTTTTCATCTATTTTCAATTGTTTTCTAACTTTTTTTTATTCAACGGTGTTTTTAGTCATTTTTTCATGCTTCTTTCAATCTTAAAAATATTTTTTACCATTTACTTTTTTGAAGTTACGATTTTTCATATAATTTTGTCTCCTTAATTAATTTATTGTTCCATACTTTTTAAATATAGTGAAAAACATCATTTTTAACACATTGTTTACCTTTACTTCAATACATGAAAACAAATTGTAGTTAAATAACACTTTTTTTTAATATTTAGCAAAATAATACACATTTTATAGCCATATATAATAAAAAACCTATACATTTTGATACATATTCCTTAGAATAACATGTCAAATAAATCATTTTTATGGACATATTTGAATAAAAATAGTCAAAATTTTATAAAAAAATTATCATTTTCTTTCATATTTTTATACATTTGAAGTAAAAAATGACAACATTTAATAAATTTTTCCAATGTATAGTGATTCACATACAAAAAAAAAAAACCAATAAAAATATTAATCACAAAACAACAATAGATACATCTTTATTCTTATTTTAAAATTTGAAAGTCAAAACATTACAGTTATAGCTCTTCAAAAATTTGGAAAATTGAGCATTGTCTTCAAAGGAATATTTAAACTAATAAAAAATATCATATATCCCAAATTCATCATTCTCAATAGACACATTATCATCTTCTTCGACATCATTTTGTTCTTCCATTGGTTCTTTGATATCCACAAGTTCTCCAAAGTGATCCTTTCCAATCATTCCTTTGAATGGTACTTGAGGTTCCTTTGACAATTTTGCCACCTTTGATTCACTAAAATCATTTCCTCAAGCCAACTTCTTTCATTTCATCTAGAAGAGATGGAATATCATTAATTCTTTGTTGAATACAACTGCACTGCATTGGGTCACTTTCAATGGCTATGCAATTCCTTCCTTTTTATAGGCAACATGGTAATGTTGTACCTAATCACACAATACAAAATAAATAATGAAGTTAGATGCTGTAAAAAGACATAAATTAAAAATAATATAAGATTGAAGTATGATTTCATAAATATTAGATCATTATTCTTACCTGAACCCGAGAACAAATCCAAAACCCAATCCCCTTCATTTGAAAAACTATCTATAAGATAATTAATTAATGCTTGTGGGTTTTGATAAATGTTAACCATATCTCCTTTCAAATATTTTTCCTCATATGTTAGCTTTCTAACCACAACATTGTATACCAATATACTACTAGTAGTCTTTCCATCCTTTGCATTGGCAAGAGTAGAATTATAAGAATCATGTTTTGTCCAGGTTGCAAGATTTATACTCTCAAAATCACATTTAAATGATTCTCTATTGGAGCTATTAATATTAGGCTTGTGCCTGTAACATAAATAAGTGCAAATTCAATTAACTTGTGAATTAATAAAACTATTTTCTAATCTTAATTGTTAAACATACACTTTCAATATCTTAGCAAATAAACTGCATCCTTGTCTTTTCTTTCCCCTTGAAGCTTGATTATACTAATAATTGTTGTGTGTCATATCCAAAATGATGATGTTGTAACTTCTGTAAATCCCATAACCACTTTATTGAAAGCTTGTTAAGTATAAGGATCAATATCATATCCAATGTTTTGGATACTATAACCATGAGGTATAACCACAATGATTAGGGATTATTCATTTTTAGGAACAATATTTGCAAGTTGTTCACAATCACCTAATATCACTTTATATTGAACATTTTCGAGCCCATTCCAAATGTAATGATCAAGGGTGTCATCAAGTTGAACATTTTGAACACGTCTCCTTCTTTCTCTTTCAAACTTGGCTTTTTGAATAAAAATTTTGAAAGTTTTATTCAAAAAACAAACATATAGCTATATATCTATAACTATTAAAATATAAATAAATAAACTTACAAACGAATAATATGATTGTAATAAATCAACATACCTTTTTGAATGCAACAAAAAATTGTTTCAATACTGTTGAAGAGCTTGAATATGGATAGTTGAGTTTAACATCATCCCAACTTTCTTCATTCAACATCTTGACCATTTCCTCTTGTATTCTCATATACACCTTGTGACTAAATAAAACAAAAATATTGTTAAACCGATATGTTAAACTGAAAAAAATAGTTTTCTTGTCCTAACATAAATAAAAATAACTCAACAAACTTGCTTTTTAAATTCATCACACATTTTTTCCATTGACAATTCTCTTGACCTAACATTTGATAATATAGTTATGATAAGTTTATCATCCTTCACTCCTTGTATTGATCTCCAAGGTGTTATAGTCATATCATCTCGAAGATTTTTTATGTCAGGACCTGTCTTACTTGTGCCACATATCAATGGTTTAGCCTTCTTAACTCTTTGATTTGTTTCTCTATTGAAAATAACTATCCACAAGTCTAAATATATCACTTCGTTTGCAATTTTTTTTCTTTTATATTTTCATCATCAAGTGGAAATCCTATTTCCATACAACATTGCTTCTGAAACTTAACATCAACATCTGATCTTTCCCCATGAAATATTTCATAAAATTCATTATGGATAAATCTCACCCTTTGAATGAAAGTCATAGACATTATGTACTCATTGTTTGTGTTATGATCCCATGCCAGTAAATTTTCTTCTGAATCTATTAAACCAACATAAATTATGCAGTTGACTGTCTCAAAAAGAGGATTATTGGGATATTCTTGCCTCAATTCTCTTCTATCCTCTGTAAAATGATTTCCTCCAACCACATAATATTTGCAGTCAAAACATTTTGATCTATCAAATTCTTCCCTCGTAGGAACTTCCATTGGGTCAACAAGAACTAGGTAGTCAACCACATGTGCATATGGATTATACCTAATCAATTCTTTCAAATTGTGAATATGCAAGTGATGCAGTTTGTTAATTTGATATTTTTTTTACCCTTATGTGGGTTTATAAAGTTGTTTCACATTCAACTGAAATGTGTGGCCATCAACAACTAAGTTTTCTATCCTCATTCTATTTCTAATGACATTTTGTATTGTTTTCATAATACCATCCTCTAGATCGACACCTGATGTTATTATTTCTCTGCTACTTTTAGGACTTTCACTATAATACTCTGAGCTAACGATGGATTCTTGAACATTATCAACATTTTTTTTCTTCCTCTTATGATTTAAATGTGTTTCATCTAAATCAATGATTTTTTCATAATCAATAGGAATAGACTCATCATCAACCATTTCTCTTTTGTGTTTATCTTGTTTATTTTTTTTGCGAGAAGGAGTGATAACCTCATTGGGACCAATCTCAACAAAATATTCATTTGGAGTTTCCTCATTTTCAAATGTAACCTTTTTAGGATTTCTAGAATGAGGATTCTTCTTTCTTCTTTCATGTCCTTCTCTGTCTACTCTTGCAGGTTCAACCTCCATTACTTTATGTTTCATTTTCCTTCCTTCTTGTGTCTTTTCATTATGAAAAGTGTTGATGACATCCATGATATTATTCTCTGTAGAGTAAATCCCCACTAACATATGTGAAATTCGTTCAACAAAATCCTGTAAAAATAAAATATAGCATTTTCATGTTAAATAAAATCAAAACATTACCATGATACTAAAAATTATAAACGACAAAAAAATAGAAATAAAAAACTTACATTTCCTTTCTCAATCTCATCAATGATGGATGCACATAATTATGAAAAACATCCATTCTTATTATAATTGATCATTTTGAAACAATATCTAAACTTGATATAAGTTCTGCCTTGTTTGAGAAGTGCATAAACAATATCTGTAGCTGGCACCAAACATATATCTCGTAACAAGCCAAGTGCCTAATAATTTCCTTGCATATGTTCTAATTCGACACAATACAAATATATATGATCTCTATTATTTCCTTGCTTGTCTTTAACAAACCAAGAAAATTCCATTTTGTTTTCACCTTCCAAAGATTTCCACTCTCTAACATTCTTCATTTCCCTTGATAGCTCAAGTGTCATGCTATCATTTTGTTGCTTAACATTCATGGAGGTTATAGTTGCATTTTTGGATGCCATTATTGCAGGTTGTGATCCAAATATATTCATAGATAATCTCTTTCCTTCCATTTTCCTATAAGATAAAAAAAAAAAAATTAGGCCTTTTACATTATAATAAACTAAAAAAAAAATATTGAATATAAGAACTAGTTTAAAAAGAAATTAAAAGCTTTTGACCCATATGTAAACAAAAATAGACCCATGGAGTTATTAGGCTTATGTCGAGACCATGACCTGGCCGCGGGGGGCTAGCCCTGTGGCCAAGCCGTGGGCGTTCCCACGTCCTGGTCACAAGGATGGTCTGGCTAGGGTGATGTCGGGCATCGTCCCAGCCCCCACGACCAAGCCCCAGACATTTCCCAGTAACCACCATGGGAAAAAACTAAAAACATTTAAGTAAAAAACTATTTTTTTTTTTTACAAAACTATATCTAAATTTCACTTTTTTAATTTTTTTTTTCAAAAAATCTTAAGGACTTTGTTAAATTTTTTTGAAAAAGTCTCATTTTTTCAAAAAAATTGTTTTTTTTTTAGAAAAAATTAGAAAACATCTAAACAAATATAAGGTTTTTTAATTTTTGCATGAAAAATTATTACGTGATTCATATATAATCTTATAATTTTTGTTTTGGTAAATGGTAATAATTTAAAAAATAACTAACCTCTGAAATGCTAGAATATCCTCGGATGTCTTTGTTGGCCCTTAACCAAGTTTTGAGGATTCTTAGTCATGTTTGACCTACTTTTGAGACTTCGCCAGACTGTTGAGGTTGGAGCACAAGTCGAAGCGTAGATCGCGGGATCTCATCCCCCTTTTTAGGGATTTTTGGGTTGGGCTTATATAACGGGTATGGGGATGTCGGCCCATGGGTTTACTCATGCTTAGGCCCTTTTTGTAAAGTATAAATAGAAGACTAGGCGATGTAAGACTTAGTCAGTGGTAAGTTGTGCAAGTTGTAAAGTTGTTTGTGGATGATGTGTGAGACTTGCAAGGCTAAGTGCAAGTGACTATAAAAGGCTGTGTAAGGCTATGTGCCCAAATCTACTCGGGGAAGGAGGATCTGCCGGAGTGCACAAAGATATCGTATCCCATGTGGAGTAGGATTTTGTGGCTTTGTGCATGTAGAATATTGAGAGAAGCTAATAAAGAAGACAAAGAGTTGGTGGACGTAGCCCTAGGGTGGGGGTGAACCACGTATATCCTGTGTTGTGAATGCTTTGTGATTTATGGTTGCTCTCTTGTTTATATGATTAAATGATTAGTACATTGTTAGACGATAGATGAATCTAATATGGTATCTTAGTGCTAAATAATGTGCATGAATGCTAGATCTGATCTATGTTAGTATGCTTAGTTCTTGACTCTATTGAGTCTATGGGAATGTTGCACTGATTTATTAGTACGGTTTAACTGCGTTGTAAGCTAAGACTGGATATTGATGAACTATAATCACTAAGTGCTTTGTTAAGGTGTTACAATCACAAATCGATGTCCAACTAAGGTTGCAGACATATGAGTCCTGCAACCACCCCTGCCACTACCTCGGGTGAGACTTCATCTTCTTCACAAGTGTTGTTGAAAGAGATGGTAGTTAGGGTTTTGTTGGTGCATTGTTGTAGTGTTGAACCCTGGGTATGCCCCTGTGCCAACCAATGGTTTCATTGCCAGGACCTGAAACTATGATTACTGGGAACTGAGGAAGAAGAAGCTTTGTGTGAAGATCGGACATAAAACTGTGATTGCTGGGAACTGAGGAAGAAGAAGCTTTGTGTGAAGATCGGACCTGAAACTGTGATTGTTGGGAACTAAAAAAGAGAAAAAATCCATGCATAGAACTGTTTCCCTAGTACACAGTACTACTTGACCTGTGAAGATTCGTGCCAAGAAGAAGGGCTAGATCTGAAGAAAAGAGGTAAGATCTGAAAGATTTGTGCTTTGATAAATGTAAAAGTGAGAATTTTTTATTAAATAGGTAAGATTTGTAAGCTTTGTGCTTTGTTAGAAGTAAGATAAGTGGAAATTTTTGTTTCTAAAGTATGGATCTAGGTATTCTTGATAAATTTTGTCCTGGCTTGAAAAGTAGGGAACAACTAGAAGAAATAAGATTTGATATAAGTAGATCTGATAAGAATAGTGAAATATATGTTATACCTATGCATAGAAAGAATGTTTGGACTAACAAATGGATGCAGGATCCTAGAAAGAATTTTTTGCAGGTTAGCTACCATGATCCTAATGCACAGTACAGGAAAGATCGAGGATCGTTTAAAAGAAAATGAGGATTAACCCTTTGTTACAGTTGCAAAAGACCAGGACATATGGCTAAGGAATGCCCTGGTATAAGACCTAGTTGTCTTTTTTGTAAAGCTACAGATCATGAAGTTTTGGATTGACCTAGAATGATTGTTAAGCTTGACAGAATGAATATGAAACAAGAAGACCCTAACAAATATCAAGACACTGAGACCATGGCAGAACCCCAGAAAAAATCAGAGGATGTATTGCTACAAATGAAAGAAACCCTAAATGATCACTGAAATATCATCTTATCAGAGATCTTCAAAGAAAAAGAATATATAGAAACAAGAATAGGAGACTTTGACATTGACTGTGTTCTGGATGAAGAAACATAGGTGAATATCATGACATAAATAAATTGGGAAATTTTAGGAAAATCTTCTATGATTCCTTCATTGGGAGGAATAGGATTATTTAAAGGAAAAATGATAACCCTATGTGGAAGACTCACCCATACATCTATGAGTTCTCATGGAACTTCGATAGAGGAAGATTTTGAGATTCTTAAATTTATTGAGAACAATGCCTCATTTGCTATGTTACTAGGAAAACCTTGGATTCAAAAGGATTAAGCTAGAAGAAAAGAAGAGGAAGTCTTAGACCAGAAGAAGCAAGAATTAAAAGATTCCATGACTAAGAGGATAGAACACTTGATTGAAGAACAAGACAAAAAATCAAATCTATTTAGAACCAAAAAAATGGATGTCGAAGTTGAAAGAACACAAGAAGACTCACCAACACCTACCCCATCTAGAGGATAAGTATTACCCGTGAACCCTACGAAAGAATCTCAATAGCACGAAGTTACTATGCCAAAAGAAGACAAGAATCATAATGGAAAGAGGAATAATGAGACAAAGATCACTCGGAAAAAGGCTAGAAAGACCATTAAGAAGAGCACAAAGATCAAAAAATTACAGAAGGTTCTGAAGGGAACTTCGCAGAAGGAAGGATTCCAGAATCTAAACTTCGTCGGGATATCAGTACGGCACAGCATGGCACTTCACCATGGCGAAGAAATATAGCCGTTGGAAACAATATAACCATTAGACCGACACCCCTAACTCTTATAATGAAATTTATGGTCATAAATCTTGCCATAAGACTGTTGGGACCACACCGTAATGGACATAACTACATTAATGAAGTCTTCTTGCCCGTTGGAGAGATTCGTTACCTAGTTTTCTACTTATTTCATTGAGCCTTGCACCAAGAACACTTTTTCCATCCGTGATTATCTGAGCTCACATATTAGTTGATTTCGCACAGTGATCATCAAGCTATCACCATCCATCCCATTCTTTGAGTAGTTTCTCTTCAAACCTGGGATATTCAACCATGAACGTGTATGTCTGAAGAACTTAGCACAGTCAAAGAGTCTATGAAGGAGGTACTCATCGACCTCATGAATGAAAGAGTAATGTCTGAAAGGGTAATTTATATGGGTGTACAAGCATCATCGACGAGAGGAGTGCAAGATTCTCTGCCAACAACTCATGGATCCAGACCATCCCAACCAACAACAAAGAAGAGAACCAAGCACAGAAATGACCTAGAGAATGTGAAGCTAATCCCAACCATATTACCTAACTACATCCTGCCTCTAGCCTATGCAATGAGTCATGACAATGTCCCGAGGGACTTCGATTACACCATGGTTACTGCGTACCTCCCGAAGGGGATATGCACAGTTAGAGCACAGCAGGATAAGATTGCGACGTTGAAGTTCAACAACTTCAACCTAGGAGACTGCAAGAACCATAGTATTCTCGCCCCTTATAAATACTTGGCGAGGACGAAGGGGAAGAATTAGAAAATAATCCCCCAGCTGTAGACGATAAACCTCACGCAGTCCACCCTGTTGAATGTAATGAAAATCCCACACTTTGGAAGGAAACAGGAGGTTAACGCCTTTTTTAAGCTCTTGCTCTCATGTTACCATGGAAGCTACTTATGGCTAGACCATCGTATCATATCTGATCCTACGGTGATCCATAGGATCACCAAATTGAGTATGAAAGGACCCAACCTACAGGAATTCTATCTAGGGAAGGCCACAGATCACGCATTAGCACAAAAGATCAAGGATACTTACAACAATGTTGAGAAGGGGACGCGAGGCTACAAGGTAGCTTCCATCCAGAATGACGCAGTGCACCTAGCATGCCAATTAATCATAGGAAATCTTGTGAGAAAGAATAGACCCACGTAGGTCACAGGGTTTGTCGTTGACCTTGCTGGGAAATGTGTGGAAGGCCTGCAGATGAACTAGGTGAAGTACCTAGTTAACCAACTGTAATTATACTACCGTGAAGAACAGGATCAGGGATACAAGTTCCACTTTAGCTGGATCCTGATCCTCATCGCGTTTACTGTTTGGGAGATGTCAGAAGGTGAGACCTTCCCAGATATTGAGTCATTCGAGCCACTTACTTCTACGTTCACCACTCTCTGGTACTCGAGCGATATGGGAAAATAGTGGCATTCAAACGCGGTATTTCATACATATTATCTCCAACTAAAGAGGGCTATCGAAGCTGAACCTTGCATGACACCAAACACCCTACAATCGTTTCGACCTCTCATGAAGTTCCACGCAGATCGACACTTCATCTATATCACTCTGCGAGCAGATGAGCACAAAGAGGATCTATAGTCATACTACAAGCTCATTGAGGAGGACCTCGAGGAGATAACTAAGGACTGGTCAACAAACCTCCTTCTCCTTGCTAACCCTACAGAGATGTTTGATCCCGAACTTGACATCTCGGAGGCCGCTCACAAAGAACACAACACACCTGGAACCAATAGAAGGAAGAAGACTGAAGAAGTCCAAGACTTGAGCAACGCATTAGAAGAGACTTCTTCAAGATCACCTGTCCGAGGGGGTAATGACGAAGTATAAGAGAAAAAAGATAAAGAAGACGAGTAGAAGCAAGGTGAACAAACATCGCCCAGGGATCCTGCTAATGAGATTGAACCCCTGAAGAAAAGGAAGGTTTCTCCTATGAAACCCACTTCTCGGAAGAAATACAGAGCCACCATGACTAAGATGCATATTGTGCTCACTGTCGATGACTTTGACTTCATCATCGCAGCTATGAATAATGCCTCGCAGGAAATATTACAGAAACATGAATCCAAGCAAGAGGAGATGTATGACAGATTCAAGGTTGAACTTAAAGGGGTACAATAGGTCCTTCAATCTAGCCGTGTAGTATCCATTTTGCTCCCGCCATCAGAAAAACCAAAGTTGGGAGATGAGCCTACCCAACTCCGTAGAATAGTCGACATGACTGAAGCTTGCCTTCGTTGTGTACATGAAGAAAATGAACAGGCCACAATGGACTTAAAACAAGCACAGGAGGAAGTTATGAAGCAAAAAAGGATTGTGCAAGAGGAGAAGGACGCCCTTCAGGCCAAGTTAGAAGGAGAGAAAGTGCAGATCCAACAGGAGAAACAAAAGTTTCTCGCAGAGCAGTTTGAAGTAAAAGAGGCAGTCAACAGAGCCGTTCACTCTATGATGGGCTTGTAACTGAAAGAGGAAGAACCAGTAGAGCATCAATTATCGCAGCTCGCGGAAGCTATCCAACAACTTCAACAAAGAATATCATACTTAGAGCTCCCCACAGTGCCTGACACTCCACAGGATGTGAGGGATCAAAGAGAAGCAACTACCCAAAGTGAAATTGAAAGAATCAAGGCCCTCTCCATGGAATGTAAAAGAGTAAGTGACCGCAGTGCTCAGACTTATGAGTGACTCACTAAGAATCCAAAACTGAAGGAATAGGAGTCACAACTCTAGGAGGCGAAGCAACAAGAAGAAAAAATACAGGCACAGTTGAAGCCCCTGTCATTTGTCGAAAGGATGAAGCAATCCCAAGAGCAGTGCACTACTCAACAGCAGGTCCACACCATTTAGAGCAGAGTCATTGAAGTAACTCAGAGACTCCAACCTATACAGGATGAGGCTTTCCAACTATTCGCAGAGATCAAAGGCTAAGGAGCAGAACTACAACAAGTTGTCACTGTAGATGAACAATGCTTAGAGGGACTTGTAAACGAAGCAGTCATCCGACAATTCTCTAAACAAGAGGTCATAGCACAGCAATAGGTCAAAGTAGCCTGATCCAAGATCGAGGATTTTTAGGCAGAGCTACCCATATTGGAGTGAATCAGGATGAGTCACAGGTGAGTGTTGGGGGCATGCTGTCCCTTGACCAAGATTTAAGGATTCTTGGTCATGTTTGACCTACTTTTGAGACTTTGACAGGTTGTTGAAGGTGGAGCACGAGTCACAGCGGAGATCGCGGGATCTCGGCCCCCTTCTTAGGGCTTTTTGGGTTGGGCTTATGTAATGGGTATATGGATGTCGGCCCATGGGTTTACCCACGCTTAGGCCCTTTTTGTAAAGTATAAATAGAAGACTAAGAGATGCAAGAGTGAGACAGTGGTAAGTTGTGCAAGCCATAAATTTCTTTGTGCATGTTGTGTGAGACTTGCAAGGCTAAGTGCAAGTGACTGTAAAAGGCTCTGTAAGGTTCTGTGCCTAGATCTACTCAGGGAAGGAGGATTTGGCGGAGTGCATACAGATATTCTATCCTGTGCGAAGTAGGATTTTGTGGCTTTGTGCATGTATAAGATTGAGACAAACTAATAAATAAGACAAAGATTTGGTGGACGTAGCCCCAGGGTGGGGGTGAACCACGTATATCCTGTGTTTTGAATGCTTTGGGCTTTATGGTTGCTCTCTTGTTTATATGATTAAATGCTTAGTGCATTGTTAGATGATAGATGAATCTAATATGGTAGCTTAGTGCTTAATAATGTGCATGAATTCTAGATCTGATCTATGTTAGTATGCTTAGTGATTGACTCTATTGAATCTATGGGAATGTTGCATCGATTTATTACTAGGGTTTAACTGCGCTGTAAACTAAGACTGGATATTGATGAACTATAATTGTTAAGTGCTCTGTTAAGGTGTTACAATCATGGATCGGTTTCTCAACTAAGGTTGCAGACATCTGAGTCTTGTAACCACCCCTTCCTCTACCTTGGGTGAGACTTCATCTTCTTCGAAGGTGTTGCTGAAAGGGCCAGTAGTTAGGGTTTTTTTGGTGCGATGTTGTAGCATTGAACCTGTTGGTTGTGGAGCCTGATTATCTTCCTGATTCAGAGGTCCTTTCTTTCAGCCGTGTTTATACCCCATGAAGTATTTACACCCCATAAGTATGTACACTCTTCCACGCAGGGGAGTGTAGAGGGGGGGTACCCCCTCTGTGGGGTCCGGGGGGGCTATCCCCCCAGCTGGGGGGTTTGGGGGAAAGCGGGGGTTCGGGGGCGAAGCCCCAGAAGCAAAAAATTGCCTTGTAAAAGTATATTGTAATTTCATTGTAAATCTGGACCGTTCATTATAAGGTCGCAAATCTAATGGTAGAGATTATGTTAGGTTCTTTTTCCCTAGAAGGCAACCCTCTTTTATGAGAGAAATGTATTGCAGCTATGGAGGATGGTGAATATTGTATTCTGAGAGAGGAGACTATGAGAGAAAGAAGAGGAAGTTACAGTGGGTTCTGCTGTAGGTTGTATCCCTTCATTTGCTGGATAATAATAAAGCAAGGACCTGACAATTTCTCGGGTGGACGTAGCCCACACTGGGTGAACCACGTAATTCTGTGTCTCTCTTGTATTGTGTGTCTTCTGTGTTTTGTTTTATTTTATTTCTCTGCGGTCCTGTTTTTCTAACAACTCGTATCAGAACGTAAGGTAACTCGTAGGAAAAGAGGGTTCCTGGTTCGAGTGGGAGCAATGTCGGAAGATGGAAAGTTTAGGGTCGAGAAATTTAACGGTCAAAACTACCAGTTATGGAAGATGCAGATGGAAGACTATTTATATCAGAAGGATCTATTCCTACCATTGAGTGGAGTAGCAAAGAAGTCGACGGCCATGAAGGACGAAGAATGGGAGATTCTTGACAGAAAGGCTCTAGGAATGATATGGTTGAGCCTAGCAGGGTCGATGTCTTTCAATATTTCGAAAGAAAAGACAACGAAGGGTTTGATGGATGCGTTGGTCAAATTGTATGAAAAACCATCGGCGTCGAATAAGGTATTTCTAATGAAGAGATTATTTAATATGAAGATGTCAGAAGGTGGGTTTGTTGCATATCATTTAAATGAATTTAATACGGTTACTAATCAACTAAGTT
>JZKD02S0550781.1:91986-108672 GCA_000966675.3 Picea glauca
TTCTAGAAGCAGAAGCTTCTATTAGGTCTTCTTACATCCACCTTATTCTATTTTATTGAAAGTCCTTATTAATATTGACCTTTATTACATCCGAATACATTGATCTACCTATGTGTGGGTTAGAACCTTAACATCGAACCTTCAGAGGCTTCGACACTTCAGTGTCTGGAAACTTCGAAAGATTTGAACCAATGGAAAGTTTAGATGCCTAAACACCAAAGTCACGGAGTCAATCTTGTTAAACCCCACGTGATTTTGAGGCTCCGAATGCGTGAGAGTCATTGATATGCATCGAATGTTGGATCTCCACCATTGAAGATTTGACCTGTCTGTTTGGCTTAAATTCTAATCCCGAAATGGACTGCTTTGATTTGCTGCCTTTTTCTGTGGAAGATTATTGAGCTTACAAAGGACTTGTTGGACTGGGATGTCCCCTACGCACATAAAATACTGGGAGGATATATTGCATGCTCAATTGGTGGAAAATATGATGACAAGTATTTCAAACTCAAACCAAAACATGAAATCACCCTTCAAGAAAGTGGAAAAATATGGTGCAAAATATGTAAAGACGAGTAGGGGCCATGAAGCTGAGTGATTAAATAATGGAGAGTGGGCTAAGAAAGAAACCAAAAAACTTAGAATTGATGGATGTATAGGGTAAAGGAGGGAAAAGGGAAGGGGTGCATACCTAGGTTACAACATTGGCTCCAATGGGGGATAACACTTCCATGTGAGGTTCTAAGAACAATAGAACATGTGCCTTACCTTTCAGAACCTCAGTCCCACTATATGTAACTTACCTTTGTTTCTGTTTGTCGAGCATGTATATCTTTGAAGTTCAAAACAATAACTACACCCCAGTTCCTTTGTTGGGATATGGAGTCTTTATTCAATTTGAAAATTAAAACTGCAGCTACACCTCAATGCCTTTGTTGGGCTATGGAGTCTTATTGTTGATCTACACGCAACTACTGAAAAAACCAACAAACTAAAAACAATTTGTGAACTGAAAAATTAACTACTCGAACTAAGATCTTATTCTCCTACTACCTACTCTATTCAGCTGAAAACCAAGTAATAATGTGTAATCAGATTTCCAGTGAAACCAAGAAACCATTTGACTGAGAACCATAACTCTGTGCATGTCACTTTTTAGAATAATCCAAAGAGGATATATCATATGCAACAAAATATTAGCAGGCATCTCGTACTCACGGCTGAAAAAGATGATCATGCTAAAACTTAACATATTTGAGATTTGGGAAAAATAAGAATCCATCCATCTTGCTATTGGATCTTGAAACTCATGAAAATCCTCCAACTGGTTGAGAGGACAAAGTTGTTGTTGTGTGAGATCTGCATTATAAAAAATACTGAGTTGTTCTTGTCCTCATTGAAACAACTCATGAAATTCATGTGATTCACAACCATAAAGGGAAGCAAAACACTCCTAATATTGCTCATCTTGTTGTTTGAAATGAATGGGTATATCTTCTGCATTGTTGGTTTTTTCTTGTTCTAGCTCCAGAATGTCATCTTCAGACTTATAGATTTCTTGTTTCTCAACAATTTCAGAAGGGAGGGGAACAACTTTCTCATGACCTTCAACATCACTTTCCTCATAGTTAATCAAATATTTATGAGAACATAGAACAACGGATGTATCATAACAATGACTAACCGAGGCACCTAGAATAATGCAAGATGTATCCAAAGCCTTTTTATCATCAATTTCATCATTAATGTAATGCCCAACATCATCTTTTTGAATAAAAGAATTAGAATAAGACTCACATGTAGCCGAATCTTCCTCCACTTCCTCAATTGAAAAATCCGTTTTATTTTCACTACTAGAAGAACTAATAAGTGACTGTCGAATATGAGATCCAAATTTTTCACAACAATCTTCAAAAAGTAAATCAACTGGAAAAAACCTTTTACAATTCTCATTGAATGCAACATGGAACTATTCCAGGGAGGATATGCTAGCAGAGGGAAAGGATCGATACCACTCACGAGCATCTACCTCTAATGATTACATGAACATCTTCATTAATACATCCTCATGATGTATTCCCCACTGATGCATGAGTTCATGAAACTCAAGAAAATGCTCAACAGGATTGTCATCTCTATGTTCTCTAAATATGGGCAAGAAATCACCCCACTCATCTATAGTAGGAACAACATTTGGAAAACGAGAAACAATAGAGAAATTAAAAGGAGAAAAACTACGAGCCAAGATGGCTTCCATATGAAAATATGACTTCTTAAAACTGTGGAGTCGCCACTAGCTTCTTTAACCATGGAGTCGCCAGGTGAATGATTTGTAGTCTAAATGTGTCTGGTCTTGGTCACCATCAAAGATCAGATATGATCGTTGTCATTCTCCCAAGGAAAGATATTTCATTACTTCGCTCCCCGACAACGACACTAGAAGATGTTGGTCCTAAAGTCTGCACCTGACTGCTAAAGGGAATAGCTAGGCCACCTCAAGTTTATAATGATTGGTTTTTTTGATAATTTGGTTTGTTGGTCATCTTAAGGATAGATTTTTGAAGATGGTAATCTGGTTGGACATGCCACACAGTATAAGAGCAGGTTCTCCTTTGCCAATGGTATGGATATTAATGAATAGTTGGGGATATGAAAAGACAAACACAAGAAACAATAAAAACCAATGTAATGAATCACTTGCTATGTGAGAATAAAGACTTGAAATAATATCTTAATACTTATACAAATATCTAAATGCAAATCATTCAATAGGTTGTCGAATAGTAGATTTTTTTTAAACAATAGTTGTATAACCGGTTGCAGAATCAACAAAAGGATGTACTAAAACAATGGCTGAAAGAATAAGGAAATGTACATTGCACACATCACAAAATTTGCATTCAAGAGAAGATTAAACACATAAATATTTGAGTAAGAGAACACAACTGTTATCAATATATATTCACTAGGTAGAGAACTTTACAGTCAACTACGCAGGTCCAATCCTTTTGTTGCTTCTATTCTTTTCCAAAAACTCAAAACCCCCTGTAAAACATACAAAGCTGCATATTTATAAGAGTTGCAGAGGCTCTCGTCCATTTGGGACTGAGGCTTAACTCTATACTAGTAGTTGTAAAACAACTAATTAAATGAACTAAACACATGTTGGAGTATATCAAGGAATACTCCGACCTTGAATTAATCAAAACTGAGTGGTTCTTATCACAGAAGACCACCGATTATGCTTGAAACTAAAAGGAACCATGCAATTAAACATCTGAAAATGTTTGTACAATGAAATAATATTAATGCATGCGTTGGAGCAAACTGAGATCTAAGAGAAATGGCCAAGAGTGATAGAATTGAGTTCTGTATCGATCATGGAATGCACATGTGTTGTTGGAGGCCATTGGAGACAACTTAAGTGTGGTCATGTCTTTCCACCACTTATCTCTTTGAGGACAAAAGAAAGTCGTGTTGTTCTTTTTGGAGTCTGGACGTGTAGTTTTCTCGTTCTTGTTTTGGCACCCCTTTTTGATATTTTTCAAACGTGCAATAAACGCGGGTGAACCACTTCAAAATTTCGATGTTCGAAGGTTTACTATTTTTGTTGCATCTAAATCTCCCAGAGTGCTAATCTTGTGAAGTCACTAATCCGTTCTTATATTAGGCTAATTAACCCGAGATTAATACTTTAAACATTAAAGGGTTTCAGAAGTTCGAAACTTCGGGAGACATGTAGTGTTGCGTTTGAAAACCTTCTGGAGGAAGATCTCCTGAATATAACATGGCATTCTAACGTCAAATGATGACGTGTCACAGAAAGGAGGGTGACATGTGTCACTTGAAATAATGCATATGTCGGCCCCAAATGTGCCAAAAATGGGTGCCACATGTCCCAACTGATGGCTTCCATGTGTCAATGCTAGATGAATGCCACATGTCAGTGCCAGATGGATGCCATGTGTCAGTGCCAGATGGCTGCCACATGTTTGGTGTGATGAGTGTCATGTGCTTCGACACTTTGTGCTTTGGGAGTTTTTGGATGTGCGGCATGAAAATCTCCCGAAGTAGTACGGTCCTGAAGTGATGTGTCTTAGAAGGAGAGTGACACGTGTCACTCAGAAATGAGTGGATGATGCAACCAAATGAATTGAAATGAGTTCCATGTGTCATGACTGATTGACACCATGTGTCTCTAACATTTCATCATTTTCGGGCTTCGTGCTTGTCTTGAAGCAAAACCTCTTGGATGAACTAACTCATGAAGTGATGTGGCAGTGAGGGCCCACTCCGACACTTCGGGGACCTACTGCTTTGGGGCTCTGATACTTTGAAGATTTGGAGGTTTGACACTTCGACGTTTAGACACTTCGGAATATTTGAACCAATGGCAAGTTCAAACGCCCAAACGCCGAATTCACGGAGTCAATCTTGTTAAACCCCGCGTGAGTTTGAGGCTCTGAATGCACGAGAGTCGTTGATATGCATCGATTGTTGGATCTCCACCATTGAATATTTGACCTTTCTATTTGGCTTAAATTCTAAGCCTGAAATGGACTGCTTTGATTTTTTTCCTGTTTCTGCGGAAGGTTACTGAGATTAAAAAGGACTTGTTGGACCTGGATGTCCCCTGCGCACAAAAAATACTGGGAAGATCTGTTACATGCTCAATTAGTGGAAAATATGATGACAAGTATTTCAAACTCAAACTAGAACATGAAATCACCCTTCAAGAAAGAAAAAAAACATGGTCCTAAATAAGTAAATACGAGCAGGGGCCATGAAGCTGAGTGATTAAATAATGGAGAATGAGTTAAGAAAGAATCAACAAAACTTAGAATTGATGGATGTATAGGGTAAAGGAGGGAAAAGGGTATGGGTGCAGACCTAGGTTACAGCATGGGGATAGCAATATTCAACTACTACATAATGGGGACCTTCATCAGGTTTATCATTTTTGAAGTTGATTCCAGATAGTCCAATATTTGCATCTAAGTTGTTATTTTTACAATTAGTTTCTGAAATACACAATGCACAAAGGCGTAATAGAGATGTATATTAATCTAAATACTTGGAAGAAATAAAAAATTCCATTAAGGATACATATGAGTACTTTGATGTTGCTGATTTTATTTGGTGGGAGTCTTTTTTCAATATTCAAAGTGACATAATTTCAAGCTCAACAGATGAAGATACAATGTTGAAAACTCCATTTCATTGACCACAAAATATGCCAAATGAATCTGAAGAAACAAACGTTGTTCAAGTCCAACAAAAATCTCAAGTTGCTATTGAGTTTACACAAGCAGAGGAAAGATAAATGTATATTGGTTCACAAAGGTCACGTGCACAACGTGAATCCATGGAAGACCTTTATAGTGGTTCAATATAGGATATTAAGGAGGGTAGCATGATTGCAGTTTTAGCACCTGAAGATCCACATGGTTATCCATTATGGATTAGAAAGGTTATAAATATTGATAAATAAAATGATGATGTTATTGCAATTGAAGTGCATTGGTATGCAACAAGTACACACCCATTCAATGGTGTGTACAAGCCATAGATGGTGGTTGAGAAACATGTCAATAGAAAGAGAAAAATAAAGGGTCAAAATACAACTCGTTGCACTGACCTCTTAAAATTAGATGATGTTGACATACTTGTTTTTGACTTCTATTTGACAAAGAGAGTAACTCTTCGCTCCAAGACAACATAAATTATCAAGAGGTTTCTGCCACAAGAAATAAATTCAAGATGGGAGTCTGTTGAACCTAGTCGTAGATCTAAAAAGAATTTGACATCTGAAATGTTGGGAATTCATGTAGACTCAGATGGTACATTCATTGACAATAGAGAAGAGTATGGATCATCTACATCTTCATCCAATCATTCATCTGAAGATAATGTAAAATCTGATGGTATTTCAGAAACCATGAGTCAATCTGAATAAGTGTATGAAACATTTTATGCATTTTTTTATACATATGATGTTTCTATGGTAACTAGAAATGAGCATTGAACTTACTTATGATCCCTTCTTTGATGGGAATTACATGTTGTATAATTCGTCTATCATACATTTTCAAATCATCATACGTCCAAGCAAAAACATCTCGATACTTATTGAACAGTTCCATGAATGTGTAATTTTATGAATCTGAACAACATATTCCTAGATTAACATATTTAGGCTACTCATATGTTCCCAAATTGACCAAGAAATGAATCATAGTGGATTTGTTGGTCTTCGTATTTGTTGTCCTTCTGAACTTGGATTGTAAATCAAATAAATTCTCAAGAGTTAACACATTTTTGAGAACACAATGTCTTTATCTTATTAGCTTCTTCTCGATACGTTTGTAACTCTTGTTGATGTACCTCATAATTGATCACTAAATTTTGGAATGTATCCTAACTAGTAAGAAAGTTGATAATATGAGAATCACTATAGAACACTCTTGAACTCATGACATTTTTTGGTATGGAGGGCCTAAACATCATTTCAACTGAAAAACCATCATCAGGGGGCATAAATCTAGATGTTTCATTGTCCAGTATATCGACATCTATATTTTGGTCAAGAGGTATAAAATAAATATTAAATGCATCAAACAGATAAAGTAAATTCCATAGATCTTGTTGGTAATCCTTTAGATGAGGAGACATGCAATGAATAATGTTTCTTACCTACTGAACAATGATTTCTGAATCACCAAACAATTTAAGATATTTTACCTGAAGGTCAATGTTTCTTTAAGGCCCTGAACTAAGGCTTCATATTCAGTGGTGTTGTTGGTGCATTCAAACTCTAAGCAACATGATATCAAAGTTTTTCCTTGACTAGAATAGATTAGAACGCATCCCACTCCAGATCTGTCCTATGTTTTATAGCCATTGTAGAACATGGTCCACATGTCAGGAATATTAGTCTTGTTAGTCAAACTAAATCCTAAGTTAGTTAGTAATGGATAGGCGCTATTATGGATTCGTGGGTGGAGGAATGATTGTAATTTTGATGATATCTGAAAATTATTTTCTTCGTAACAACCGTAATCAATTTCAAAAAATAATTTCCCAAAATGGAATGGGAAAATCTTATGGGCTCATTCTTACCTTCCAATTATGTCACTATGTGCTTCATGTGTGCCTCACTATTTAAATGGATTTGATTTTCTTTACCTTTATGAGGAATCCACATATGAGACCAATCAGTAGAGAAATAACCTTGAATTTTGGTTTACCAGTCTCTTCTTAAGATAAAATTGTAACTCTCTGGTAAGTCCACAACAACTATGTCTATAGATTGATGAACCCTGGGGTCAGATGATAGTCTAATTAAAACATCTCTAAGTTGACCTTTTACCTTAACATTTGTCCTATCTAATTGGATGATCCTGATTCTCATTATTTGTGGAACACCATTTATCTTTTGGCAAACATAAAAGGGCATGCTATTGGAAGAGGCACCTGAATCTTCTAAACAATTGTGTACATTGAAATTAAAAATTTTATATGTAAGAAGAAAAGGTGGTACTTGAGATTTTGAAAAGGAACCTATGCTTGTTGCATTTATAGTTTTTGTTATCTCCACTTTGTGTATCTCTTGTGCATCACTTTCAAGAATTAATATTTTAGTAGCAACGATAGTTCTTTTCGGATTATCATGAGGTTTGAAAGCGTTGTGTTGGAGTTTGTGTTGTTGTGTTAAGGAACAAATATCAAACATGGAAATATTAGCTTTGGTTTTCTTCATGTCCTGAATTACATTATAAGCAATATTGTTGATAGAATGACTGTATCATTTTCTCACTATTTTATTATTTATTATCAAATCAATCTTAGTGTCATTACCTGTTGAACCGGATGTGCTTGGTTTATCTTTCTTTACTAGGACGGTTTTGACAATTTTATTATTAGTTTTTTCTAGGATTGTGTCACTTTGTTTTGGGAGAACAGGGGGATTTTTTATTTTCCTAAGAGGGATGTTATCTTCTTTGGAAGAAGGAGCATTAGATACTGGAAATTTTCTTCGTAAGTTATAACCTTTTGGAGCTGTAACTTTAACAACCTATGTATCTCTGGCAAGGATTTCCTTAATCTTCTCATCATCTAATTATGCACACCAGTCCCAAAAGGGAATAGCCGACTCCAGGGGAGCTTCATCAAAAACACCAGAAGGAGCTTGTGCATGGATTTCATCATCCAAGTTATATTGATATAGCAATTGGTTTATCACGATGGTCATAGATCTAACCCATTGAGGGCATGTTTTTTCTGGGTGATTTTGTTGATTATAAGAACAAAAATTATCATTACTGAAGCTATCTAAGTTGAAATACATGTGTGGTGGTTTAGGTAGTTGTGGTGTGTTATCTGGTTTCTTAAAGAATGGATGGAAAGTTTGTGGCTTCAATGATCCTTCACCAACATTCTTTTTAAGATCCACAACTTTATTGGATAACTTCATAACCATTTTGACCACATTATCAATATCATTTAACTCCTTATTAGGTAGTTTAGTTAATAGAAATGGTTTCTTTCCATCCAACTTAGTTTCTTCGTAACGTGGATATTGATTGTAATACCCCTAGGCTGAGCCCCCAATTGTAAATGTAAATGAAAATGTACTTAAGCTGGTGAGTTGTTTGATATCATTTTGCATGCAACTTTCATGGTATAGTGCACACATGTACTTCGAACTAACATGATGAAGTGTGCACCTACCATGATACCACACGCAACAAACTTAAGTGTGTACGATTTTGAGGCCAGGGAGACTTTGTGTATATGTTGTGTTTTATAGGTTGGTGAGCTAGTTATTACAAGCTAGGAGGCTTATGTGTTGAATTAGGCCAGAGAGCCTAGATGCTAAAGGCCAATGAGTTTATTTTTGTATTTGTCTTATCACTAATATAATACATCATTGCGTGTAGACCGACCATTATAAAATAGTATGGGGGACTAAACTGCACTATTTAGGGAAAGGGGGATAAAGGTTAAGGATAAGGGGCTAAGCTAGGGAGCTTAAACCAAAAAGGAATATTATATTAATATTCCTTAAAGTGTAAATTATGGACAATTATTTTATCCTAAGTTCTAAGGATGGGGACAAGTGGGACAAAGTGGTTCTCAACATGACAAGTGTCAAGTTGGGAACATGAATACATATAGTTTGGACATAGTTCATTTTCCCATTCATTCCATCATCATTCAAAGACTCATTTAGCTATCCACCATACCCATACTTGTATCTGTACCTTCCTGTACCTGTACCCATACCTTCATGTACTTGTACCCATATATATACATGTATTTGTACCTAGTTAATTTGGGATCTGGATTGAAGAAGCGGGTTGTCAGGCCCATGGGATACTGAAGAGGCGGGTTGTCAAGCCTCTGAGAAATTCTCTCAAGGTGAGATAATTTTTGGGAATTGAATTCCTGAAGGTGCCAAACTGTAGCTACAAGGCTCTGAGACATCCCGTATGGCTTCTTGTTGAAGCCCAGAAAGGAAGTGGGGCAGACAAAGGACAGTTGAGAAGAGAAGGGGCACAATTCCTGGGGTGGTACAGGCATGTGGGGAATGAGGGAATGTAGGTTTTTAGTTTGAGTTTGCACCTATGACGGAGTCTTTCCTTTTGTCTGAGATACATCATCCTGGTTAGGAATCCCTTTACCCAGGTGGAGTTTAGTTCCATCTTGGGGGTGATCCACTACTGAGAGTTTTGAGTAGTGTGGTCTAAGGTTGGGAGGTTCATGGAAGGTCTTCACACATTTGGTGATATTTTTACCAAGATAAATGCAATTGTGTGTTAAATTACATGTTGCATTATTATTTATGTGTTTATTTTTATGTGTTTTTTCCTGTGTGTGTTGCATGTGTATTTTTATTATTATTCTGTATGAATCTGTGCATTTGCAAAATGTATTTGTTTGTTTTAAGTTATATATATAAATTTCCGCAAGAGTTTCTATGTGTATATGTTTTTATTTGTATACATTTCGAAAATTTTATGTGGCATAGCCCAGTTGGATGTTGGGGATGTTACAATATGGTATTAGAGCCCCATTTTTCAACACCAAGCTTGGATGGGCCAAGAAAGTTGATTTGAAGTGAAATTTCATAGAGAATTGATTTAGAAGTGGCCAAATTTCAAGTCACATAGCACCCATGGTAAAAATTAGAAGCAATTGCGTGGAATTGGGAAAAGCCCCAATTTCTGTTGTTAAATTCATGGGAAAATTGAGAAATTTGGCCAAGTAGTGAGATATTCTTAATTTAATATATGTTCTTGAAAATTTAGACTTGGAATTGGTCAAATTTGAAGTTACAGAGAAGCCATGACAAATGGAGCAATATTAGTTGATTAAAATTCTCAATTTGTGAATTGCGTTTGGGAAAAATTCGTTCGAGGAATGTCAACCAACAACGATTTGTTGTTGCAAAGGTTGAATTGGTGTTATTGGGGTGAAATGGAACAAATTTCATAGTTGCAGAATGTCTATGGTCAAAATTGGGAATTGATGCGCATAAAAATGAATGTGTGTCGGTGTGCACACTAAAAATGCATGATGCACAGTGATAAGCTTGTGATCTATGGAAAATAAGGGTGGATGGCTATGCTTACTAAAATTTGGTGTTGCACGGTGTAGAGTGGTAATTCACATAAAATATTGGAGCACATGTGTGCGCACTTAAATTTGGCATTGTGCGGTGTAGAGTGGCAATGCGCAGAAAAATATTGGCACGCGGGTGTGAGCACATAAATTTGGAACCGTGCGGTGCAGAGTGGTAATGCGCAGATAATATTGGTGCACGAGTGTGTGCACCTAAATTTAGCATTTCGCGGTGTAGATTCAATTGCACATGCATAATAATGAAGCGCATTGTGTGCGCATGCATAATAATTGTGTGTGTGGTGTGTGTACTATTGGCAGAGCACAGAGAAATTTTGTTGGTGCGCGCGCAATGTGGGTATATGTTTTTGCACAACAATTTAATTAATGGTGCATGTGGAGTATTGGTGCATTGTGGGGGTGTACTAAACTTTGCATTGGTGCAGTGTGTAGATTTCAATGCACGCAGAATATTAGAGCACAACACGAAAATTGTGTGCAACAGGTATTAGTGCATGAACCAAAATTGTGTGCAGTGGATATTGACGCGCAACACAAAAGTAGTGTGCACCAGATATTGGCGTGACAGAGAAGTGATCCAAATTGGTTATAGGTGAATGGAGCATGCACTACCTTATGGTGTTGTTGCACATGCTAAATATTGGTGCGTGTGAAGTCATTTTGATGGTCTACAACAACAGAAAACTAGTGAATTTATGTGACATTTTATACTGTTTTAAGGTCATCTTTTTGCAGCATGTTTTTGAGGCCCTAACCATCGTTTTTAGCTACTCAAAAACCCAGAGAAAATATTGTACCAAGGTACACTCTATCTTTTCATTTCAAATCAAATATCCTGGATAGAGCTTTCTAATGGTGTAAATCGTTCATCAAACAGAGCTTTTATGAGGAAGTTACAGGACAAATAGTGGAGGGTAAATTTTAAGACCCAACTAACTTAGAAGGGCCGTAAATTTCTTCTATGGAATCACATTGAGGCACATGAGAAGTCTATAGAAATATATTGAACCATTGAAAATATTCCTAGAGCTGAATTAAAATTATGGGCATGTTTAAAATGTTTAAGATGGCAAATAAGTTCCCTGTATCATTCTAGATCAAAAACACTAATTGGCCTAGAACTTCAGTAGGCTGTAATTAGCAGCCAAGAACCCATAAAGAGGGGAAACTTGGACAGTCTGTCCAAAATATGTATATGAAGAAACCCAATTTAGATACTACTAAAAATCCAATGGAGTAGGTGCAAAAATGCATGATTACAACACAGAATTGCACCAAGTTGAAGAGTGAACAAGAAAATTAATGAACAATTTTCAAATAACAATAAATTTTGGTTGAAGACTTGGAATTGAGCATGGAAGTAGGTGTTGGAAAGGTATTGGAAAATAAAATATAATTATTCACCCATAAAATTAATATGGTCTTTCAATTTTCAGGAAATCAGAAGAAATAATTATGATGCATTATTAAACTAGAATGGTTCATATTTTCATGAAATTGTTGAATTAGTTAGCCTGGCAAAGTTTTGTTGGTTGCACATTTTGTAGATTTAAAAACAACTAGATCAGATCAGGATCAACAAAGAGTGTAGAGGAATGGAATATGCATAGGGGGCTTACATCTAGGAAGATGAGATCAAAGGGATGTATGTCCATATGGGAATTGAAGGAACAAACTCCAATGGACATGGAGAAGGAAGGGATGAAAACATGAATATGGTAGAGACCATTAAAAATTTGCAGAAGGATGTCCAAATCCATAAAGTTGATAATGAAATTCTTATGATATCCAAGGAGAAACAGGAGAAATTCAACATGAAGTTAATGCAGATCTTGAACAGAATAGAAAATAAATTGGATAAGGAGAGTGACTCAAGAAAATTAGGAAGTCATAGGTCTCCTGATGAGAAAATAAGAACAAGAAGTGTTAGCAGAACTCACCATCACTCCTCAAGGAATTCCAATAAGAGATCACACAAAAACTCAATTCCATCCCCTGTCAGGAAGCATAAAAGGTATGGGGTGGATGAGCTACGAGGAGAAATGAACAAAATCAAACCTCCTACATTTGATGATGAGCATAAGAAGGATGAAAATGCAGAGACATGGATGTTGGGCATGAGAAAGTATTTTCAATTTCATAATTATTCTTCTCATGTAGAAGGAATAATTTCCATCTATCAACTCAAGGGAAAGGAATCCATGTGGTGGGATAAACTTGTGCAAGTGCAGCACATTAAAGAGAAAAATGTTACTTGGAAGGAATTCAAGAAGTATTTCGAAAAGAAATATTTGACTATTTTGAAAAGAAATATTTGACTAAGAGATATTATGACAAGAAAATGAAAGAGTTCTTTGAACTTAGACTTGGGAGTATGACCATAGATGAATATCAAAGAAGGTTTTTAGAACTATCGAAGTTGTTATCACATGAAGTTTTCATGGGTCAATTTTCTCCTTAGGTTTTAATTTTTACCCATTAGTATTTTTAAGTTTGTTTTATTTTTCTCTTTATGATTTTCTTAGGTTAGTCTAAATAAATAAAGGCTTGGGACTTGGTTCACATTTTGACCCACACCTATGGTTTATACCCTAGGTTCATTTTGTGGTTCATATATTTGACTCATCACTTGACATGACATCTAGCACTATCAACCCCATGACTCTACAAACCTAACAAGTCACTCCATCCATTCATTTACTTAATTCTCTCCACTCCATTCCTTTTCCCATTAAGGAGTCAAATCGAAATTTGTAAAGTGCATTGCCAACTCACTAGGCGTTTTCGTATCGCATCTTTGTAAAGTCTGCCTCTTTACCATCATTCACCATTATGGAGCTGATGTCATGTATTTTATTGTTTTCAACACCCTTGTCTTCAAAAGGAATATCATGATTTGGTCATTTATGATTTTCTAACTGTTTACCAAATTTAAAATCCTACTCCTAGCTCGGCATTGCTAAAACTACTAGTCCAGACAGAGTTGTGGATTGTGCTACAAAATTAACTGTCTGATGTGAATTGGAGACTGAGGTGGATGAAAATGACTCCAAGCTTGTTGCAGATCATCCATTATCAAGCTACGACATCAAGGTACT
The DNA here is from genome assembly GCA_000966675.3 of Picea glauca. Classification (NCBI taxonomy): domain Eukaryota; kingdom Viridiplantae; phylum Streptophyta; class Pinopsida; order Pinales; family Pinaceae; genus Picea; species Picea glauca. The sequence goes on from JZKD02S0550781.1 coordinate 105,729, forward strand.
TCATGAGCCAGCCAAATCTGTTGAAGATCAATAAGGTGTTTTTCGTCTTATCTTTTGGTAGCACCTGGCACTACAAACTACAACTTCTCCCATCTACCATCTCCTTTGCCTCTTTTTCCACAAACTTTGAGCCATCTTCATACTAAAATTTTCCTACATTGAAATCAAGTCAAATTGATTAAGAAATTTTAACACCCATCTATCCTCTTGGCTCATGTTGTTCACACTGCACTATAGAAACTACTTCCAAAACTACTCTACGGATCCCTTGTTCCATCATTTCAATTTATGTGTAAAACCAGTGCCATCTTCTAGGATCACAGTTCTAGCATTAGCCCTCTTCATCCACTTTGTTATCCTATATTTTCATATCAAAGTCCATTTGTAGTGAATTTTTAGTATCATTTGCCTTAGAACAAGGATGACCCTATATGGTGGCTTGATGACAGTCTAAAACTCGAACAACCCAACTTCCCTACATATCATTTCTTAGAATATTGTGTTCCCCATCTCAATCATCAAACCAGTCTCTTATTATTCCAGAGGTGAATTGGAGGAAAGCCCTAAAATACCAATTAAGGATCACCTTCAAGTTTAAAAGACCTTTGCCTTTGTTGGGTTTCCTTAAATCTCATAGCATTATAGTTTTTGACCTCCTTCTATCCATGGGTACACCCCAATAGAAGAAATCTCACAAAGGTGGGAGTGTGGTCAGGACTGGGCCTTCTGACATGCACCTTTTTTATGTTGAGCCTATGATCAAGGAGGTTTTCCAAAGGGTTGGTTGCCTATCATTCTGTCAAAACATGCAGAGGGAACACTCTGAAGTAGCAAGGAAGTTTTCTTTAAACTTTGATGGCACCAAGACCAAGGTAGGAATCCTTGAGTTGGAGGTATCTGAGGCCACTATTGAAGAAGCCACTAAGATACCCGACACTGGTGAGAGGTGTTTCAAATATATGACCCTTAATGTAGCCTTTTCTAAGGATTTCCTCAAGCCATACTATCAGAAAGACAATTTGTCTAAGGGAGTTCCTAGGAGCCACCTGGTTAAGGGTTTTGATAAAATGTTGAAAATTATCCAGAGGTATTTTACATGTGAGGGAAGATTCAACATGATATACCAGTATCACATTAGTCTCTTGTTGCATTTCATAGGAAAAGATTTAATGAGTATCCACTTTTATCTGTTCAGAAGTATGGGAAAGATGGTTAATACGGTCCAAGCCAAGTCTAAGGTTGTGGACACTAGTGTTTTCCACTATGGGTTGATCAAGATGTTGGTTATGAAAGAATTGAAGAAAATAAGACTTTCTTGGGAAAAAATCATTGTCTCTGCTAATATGTAGCTAGATATAGCCTCTACCCCTCAATCCAGGATGCAGATTCCTTTTCCAACTAGTAGTGTTTCCCAAGAAGAAACAAGTAAGAAGAGAAAGAGAAAGAGTATTTCCCAAGAGAAAGAAGTTCCCAACGAAATTGATGAAGAAGAGAGGGAAGTCCATCACTCCCCACAAAGAGAATTTCCACCTCAACCTGCACCTGAACTAGAGGAGGTTCCTTCATCAGCCAAAGCCACATCTAAAAAGGGGAGAACATTGCATTTTCCTTCACCTAGTGCAGAAGATGAGACAAGGGTTAGGAGGCCATTCGTTAAATCATCAACCCAAAAATAAAATGATGAAACATAAATCACACTTAAGGTTTCTGTCCCAAAGAAAGATAAAGGTAAAAGTGACACAGTTGGGAAGCCTATTGAGGTCATGACCAAAACCTCTGATCAGATGAAAGACAATGTTAAGCCCTAATATTGGCTCATTACCCCTTAATTGGGTCATATTATATTAGTAATTTTATTTTATTTATGTTGGCTTTAGCATATTAGTTGTAATTATACCTCCTAGTCTCCTCTATATACCAAATCGACATTTTCATTTTGAATCATCTTGTACTTGAACATTTAAGTGGGGTAAAATGAGGTTTCCCCCTTGAAGAGGCTTATTATCTGAAATTATCTCTTTTTCAAGGCGTTGATTACTTTTTTTGAGGTTTTTCTATGCTATATTGATATTTGGTTCTTAACATATGGTATCAAAGCTCAAGGTCTGGGGGTTTCGCTGCTACATCTGAGACACCTTGAAATTTTCACTATAACTTGTTTTCTACAACATTTCAGAAGAGAAGGATTAGAGGATATTTATTAGATATATCAAGGTACGTTGGTTTCAAATTTCAGCTCCTAAGGCCTTATACTTTCGGAGATACAGCCTGTACAAGATAGGGTTCTGGAATCATCCTGAACTGAGTCATTGCGGAATTTTCGGTATAATTTTTTTTCTATAACTTTTCAGACACTAAACTCCAAAGGATATTCACATAAATTAGTAAGGTATCTTTGGTAAAAATTTTAGCTTCTGGGTCATCTTAAATTTGTAGATACACCCTGTGTAAGATAGGGTATTTCACTAGTCCTATTGACTAGTCTCATGAAGGTGTTCCAGGTAAAAAAATCATAACGTCTTCCTAGAGTATCCAAATTGAGTGGGATTGGTTTCATTGGATCATGGACAGTCTGTAGTATTTTTGGTACGATTTTCAGAATTTTATATCAATCATTTTGTGCGAGGCACGCAATACAAGTGAGATCTCATGGAAAGGCCAAAAATCGGCAAGTTGTGGTGAAGTTACCATAAATTCCACTTGGCACATCCAATTTTGATCAAACCTATAGAATTGTAGAGAAGAAATATCAGAGAACTACATAAAAGAAAGTTTCATACCCAGAAGGGCCGAAACTTGGGAGATACAACAGAAGAAAGATTGTCTAGGATAACCACCTCAAAATCAAGGTTCAAAAGTGATACTTGGCCAACATGCCACCCAAAAAGGGAACTTCTACACCAAATAAGCCTCTAGACAATCCTACTTGGACTCTTGATGAAGG
>JZKD02S0550781.1:112270-135108 GCA_000966675.3 Picea glauca
AAAGGAGGTTGCCCCCTCGAAGAGGCTTATTATCTAAAATTATCTCTTTTTCAAGGCGTTGAGTACTTTTTCTGAGGTTTTTCTATGCTATATTGATATTTGGTTCTTAACAGACAAAGGTAAGAGTGAAGCTACTGAAAATCCTATTGAAGTCATAAACATCAGATCTCCCCTTGATAATCCCACATTCAAGAGATTGATTAGGCAACTCAGGGATGCTAGAAAGGAAGTTTCCCATTTGAAGGAGAAAATATAGACTGAGAGGAGGAAGATGAAGGAGCTCATGGATATGTATAATGAAACCCTTGATTTGGATAGGTTTACAACAAGAATATTCTTGCCTCTCCATAGACAAATCAATACTCTATACAGGAAAAAGATAAGAATTTATCCCCAAAACAAAAAGCTCAAAGAAGAATTGCATCCCTTCAAGAATGATCTAGCCCAGAGGAACTTAAATGGTCTAGCACAAGAAGCAATAGAAATAAATTCCCCTGTAGTAGAGAGGAGTGCCCCTTAACAAGAAAGAGATGTTGCTATGACAGAGGGAAGTTCTCCTGCAACAAGGAGGAGTGCTAGATTGAGAAAGTAAATGGAGAGTATGACAAATCCATTTTTTATGGTGATTAGTTTTTGCCAACTTGAAGTGTTCAAGGAAATATTATATTTTCATCTACTGGAGGCATCTACAGGCTGATAGTCCATATACTAAGATTTTTTGTGTTTTTGAGGATTTTTTGCATCACATAGAAAAAACACAGAGATTTTATAGCACCTGGCACTACAGAATCATCCACACAAACTATATTGTAGTTGCGCTACCGAAGGCAGTACGAAATCACCTAGCCAGACACAAAATGGGTGCTACGGAATCTACAGAGCAGTGTTAGAAATGGGCTCTATGGAATATGAAAATCAGTTTTATAGGAGGGCACTACGAAATATGCTACCGAATTCACTATGGAATCAACTACAGAACAATTTTAAAGAGTTGGGCGCTACAGAATTTTATACCAGTTGTGCTACAAAATTGTGCTACAAATTGGCTGTTACAGTTAAAATTTTTGAAGTCATTGCTTCTTCTTGGCCTTGATGATTTGGAGGGAACCAAGGATCAACAAGTGGTAGCTCGAGTTAAAATCACAGGCTTGGAGGACACATGGAAAAGGATAAGATGCGCCCAAGAATCAACAAAGCATGCCATTCATATCTTGTTAGATTTGTTTCCAACAAGCTCCTTGATTTTAGCAGTTTGTTGGATCTGCTTGTACAAATGTTAGACTAGTAGATTTTTATGGAGAATCCTAGGATAGGAAGGACAACTCGCACTTCTAGCTGTTGTCTATTGTTTTTTTTTTAATACATCAGATGAATGATATGTTGGGTTCAAATGGTTGAGCAGAGCTCCCTATTTTGTAATATTTTGACTAAACAAAGTTATTCTCTGGTTATGTATGAGACCTGAGATATTTTCATTAATAGAAGTCAGCCTCTTTTCATCATCTTGTTTATTATTTCTCTAAAATTCTCATTATTGGATGATCCTTATGAGATGATGTGGTCATGTTAGAATGTATGTTTGATTATAATGTTGCTATGAATGTTTTTTAGTGTTTTAAACTTTAGTTTAAGAAGTTCTTGTGACTGATTTTTTCTTCACCTAGATGCTTGAAGGACTGATGCTTATTGCAGACTTATCCACCTTACGAACTAAGTCTTCCTTCTATTCATCTTTATCCTTAAACCACTGACTGAAGTTAATCAAAAACTCATTTTCTTATGCATACTAGCCAAGATTTCCATGTTAAAACATTCTTATGTTGAGTTTTGTCCATTTGACCTTTAATCATTAATCTACATTTACAAACCTTTTGATGGGTACTGGGCTTATCCTCTTGCAAACTGAGGGTGACTCTTAGTGCTAACATTATCGGCACTATTGTCGGGGAATGAATTGGAGATATTTACTTGGAATTGAATGACAAATAAATAAAGATTCTAAAGGTGCATTAGAAATCATTACATTGAAGATTGCATCTTGCACCTAGCGACTCCATTGTTTCAGTTGTGGCTCCCAAAGGAAGACACACGAGGTCTACTCCACATATACCTTTGGAAACACCTAAAGCTGACCCAAAGAATATTATCAAGAAAGGAAATACTTCTCAAGAAGGATTTTCAGCTGTTATACTAGGTACTTCTGGTCATTTGCATGATTCTACTTTTAAAACTCCAGTAGGTATATCCAATTCTACTCTTCTACCCTCTGTTGAAGTTTCTAGATATTTGGATTTTGAAAGTTTTCATGTTGAATACTCTTCTTTTAGCCCCAAATTGGAAGAAGAGAGTTTTGAAACCCTTGCCTCTCCTGATGTTGTAAGATGGTTTAGACTTGAGAGCTTATAATATTCTCCTACTTTGGGCCTTCTTACTCCTTCTCTTATCAAAATTGTTGTGACTAAAGAGGAGGAAACCATCTTCCTCCAAGACTCAACCTCTTGCTATGAAAAATGAAACCTCTCCATCCAAGCTCCCTCTTTCTCCTAAAATCAAAGCTATAGTTGTACCTATCAAAACTCCATCTCCCCCTTGTTCTCCTACAGTTCACAACCTAATGGTAGGTGCTAATCTTCCTAGAAATAGGATGGATTCCATATTGGATGCTAGGTATGCCCCTCTTATTTTACCTCAGCCTATGAATTCTCTCCCATTTGGAGACTACCTTAAGTACATGCCCAAGTTCACAGGGGAGGAAGACATAACTATAGAAGAACACCTTGCATCTTTTTATAGTTATGTAGACAATCTTAACATTGAGAATGAGGATGTATGGATGAGCTTATTTGTACAGAGCCTTGATGGTGAGGATAGAAATTTTTTTAGGGGTTTGAATCTTGGATACATTATTGGGATTGAAGCTTTGGATGATGCTTTCTTGAGACATTGGGGGGATATAAAGTATTTCCTTTATTATATTACAAAATTTGGGTCACTTAAGGGGAAAAAAGGGGAATATGTTTTAGACTTCTCAAAATGATTTAATAAAATGTACAACAAAATTCCCACTGAAATAAATCCTACAGAAACCTCTACCAAAATTACCTATGTCAGTTCTTTTGACCTTGAGTTTTGCCTCCTATTGAGAGAAAGAAGATCTACCTCTCTAGCTCATATGCAAGATGCAACTTTGGAAGTAGAATCTAACATATTGCTAGCTGAAAAACTTAGGGGAAAATATGATAGAGACAAAAGGAAAGGTAGAGCTGAAGCTTCAACCTCAGAATCCCCTATTGTCCACCCTCAATTTGATGAACTTACAAAATTGGTAAAATCACTTTCTGTTGAAATGGAGAAGTTGAAACTTGAAGGAAAAAAAAACTATAGGAACACACAAAATGTTGATAATAGAGGTACTTTCAGAAGACCAAATAATTCCCCTCAGGTCCTCCAAAGAGATCAAAGAAATAGGGATAGGTATGATAAAAAATTCCAAGCCCCTCTCCAAAATAACCTTGTTGTTGATGAAGAAGGAGAGGATGAAGAAACTGATCCATAAATCCATTGTCTTCGTGACATCTCTTCATCTCCTCATTTAACCCAATATGAATATGAAGAGTCTCTCATGGATATCCAATTAAATGAATTGAGGAAAGGGGAAAAAACCAATGACCATCCAAATAAATACAACCTAAGATCAAAAAAGAAAGAGGGAAATCCTGACACTTCTGATCAGCCCACTAAAACATAAATTCTGCTAAAGTTGTGGAAGCTAGAAGCAACAAAAAATATACACAAAACCCCCAATCATTGGTTAAGATCCCTTCCCCATAAGTTAAGGAAATTATGAAATCTCCATCCTCTTTTAGCTTTGAAAGTGAGATTCAAAAAATCAAAATCCATGTACCTTTTTTGGAGCTGATTAAGAATGAGGAATTCAAAAGATATCTTTCCAAAATGATGCAACCTGATTGATCCAGATTTTATGAGTAGAATGAAATGACTACAGATTATTAACAGTTGCTTAACACAAAATAATAGAGATACGGTAAAACTGGTTTTCTATTCAATAACGAAATAAGCTAAAACTGTAAAATGTAGCGGAAACAAGCTTGTTGGAATGGTGGCGGCTTATCTCTGAGAAGAGATGTAACGGTTGAGCTCATTCACAAGAAGATGATCATAATGAGGCTCTGAAGAATTTTTTTCAATAAATAGGAATGCCAAAAACCCTAGACATCTAAAAACCTAAACCTAGGAGATGAAGCGCCAAAAGTCATGTGGGCCCCGTTTGGGTAAGTTAGTACATCAACTTCCCAGGGTCGTAACTTTTTCATATGATCTCTGTTTTAGGCATATGATAGCCCGTTTGAAAGGTATCATCGAGGAGATTAATTTTTGGGGTTCATTCATGCCTTTAACTATCATTGAGAAGATCTATCCCAAAAAACCTTCATTTAGGCCCTCAAAATGGCCCTGAAAGTTAAAACTGCTAAAAATAGTAAATTGCCAAAATTGTCATAAAATTGTTTTGAGCCAGTTGGAAGAGGTGGGTGGCCACTGATATCCACCTAGATCACCGATCCTTCCTCTAATTACATAGATTCAGTCAACCTTCAAGATGAAAAATCAACAATCATCTTGGGACCTTTGGTAGAGGATAGGGATGACTCTTCCCCTCCATTCTACACATCATTAAATATTCATGATAAAGTGTTGCACAACTACTTGATGGAATCAGTGGCATCTCATAACCTCATGCCTAAAACTATCATGAATGATATTGGGTTGGAAATTACAAAAACTTACCATGACCTATACTCATTTGATTCTAGGAAAGTGAAGTGTCTTGGGGTTATCAAAGACCTGGTTGTTACCCTGTTCCAATTTCCCATGAAAAGTGTGGTCATGGATATTGTGGTGGTTGATGTCCCCCCTGAGTTTGGGATGCTCTTGTCAATATATTGGATTAAAAGACTAGGGGGAAATTTTCAAATGGACCTTTCATATGCCACTATTCCTGTATTTGGGGGAGAACATAGAAGACTCTATAGGGAAGCACAATTATCTTACATCATCAGTGATGAAGCCAATCCTACCAACCACCATATTTTTGTAGTTGATACTAATTTAGGATCCAGTATATTATAGCTCAATGATTCTCCTCAATCATCTATTGAAATCATAAAACAACCCATTACCTCTTGTGAAGTTCCTCCTCCCAATACCTCGGTTTGGAAGATGTTTTTTGATGGGGCCTCTTCTAAGGAAGGTGTTGGTGTTGGGGTAGTATTTATTTCCCCTACCCAAGAGATCATATCTTTGTCTTACAAGCTTGAATTTGAAACTACAAACAATGTGGAAAAATATGAGGCTCTTGTTTTGGGTTTGAGGACTACTAAAGACATGAAGATTGAAGAGTTAGCAGTGTTTGGAGATGTTGAATTAATTGTTCATAAATTCGAAAATATGTATCAAGATAAACACCCTAGGTTAAGGACTTATAGAAATGAAGTTTGGAATCTTGTGGATAATTTCTTCTTGGATTTTAGTATCTCTTTTGTTCAAAGAGAGGAGAACACTATGGAAGATTCCTTGGCTATCTCAACAAGTAATTTCAGAGTTACTTTCCCCCCTAAACTCAAATATGATGTGGAAGTGAAGTATAGACCCTGTATACCTGACAATGTCAAACATTGGAAGGTCTTTGAGGATGACCTTGAGATAAAAATATTTCTTGAAACTGTGGGTGAGTTTTCTGCCTTACATATTGATCAAGATCATGATTATGAAAAAATCTCTCATGCTGATATTTTTCTGAATAAAATTGTTGACCATCATATTGTTCAGTTTCTTAGTAACCATATTCCAAAAGGAGAAGTCCCCTTGTAGAGATTGTTTGACATAAATGATGTTATTGTAAAGGTTAAAGGTTTAACTGAAAATGTTGATGTGACTGAATGCAATTTAGGTATAGAGGAGGATCCAAAGTATGTCAAATTGTCTAGCAGCTTGTCAAAGGAACAAAGGCCTGAGTATATTAATATTTGAAGGAGTTTGCTGATGTGTTTGCCTAGAAATATGAATATTTATGAATATATGAAAAAAACATCATTGAACATAAGATCCCTTTGAAAGAGGAGACCAATCCCTTCAGGAAGAAACTCAGACAGATAAATCCCATGTTGTTGTCTATTATGGAAAAAGAAGTGAAGAAGTTGTTGGATGCCAATATCATCATTCCTTTGAGATACTCTGAGTGGGTGGCTAACTTGGTCCCTGTGAGGAATAAAAATGGAGAAATTAGACTATTTGTTGATTTTAGGAATTTGAATAGTAGCTCCAAGAAAGATAATTACCCCTTGCCAAAAATGGAGCACATTTTGCAGAGAGTGGCTTCTCAGGATACAATCAGATCTCTATATTACCTGAAGATAGAGAGAATACCTCCTTCAGTACTCCTTGGGGCACATTCATGTATGCTAAAATTCCCTTTGGATTAATGAATGCAGGAGCAACCTTTCAACGAGAAATGGACATTGTCTTTATTGGGGAGAAGGAAAATTTGTACTCATCTATCTAGATGACATTACAGTGTTCTCAAAATCTGATAAAGAGCATTACCATCATTTGAAAAAGGTCTTCCTGAAGTGCAGAAAGTTTGGTCTATCTCTAAATCCTAAGAAGTCTTTTTTTTCTATGAAGGAAGGTAAGTTATTGGGGCGCATCGTATCAGCAAAATGGGTAAGAATTGATTCAATAAGAGTACAAGCCATCCATACTTTATCTCTTCCTAGATCCAAGAAAGAAGTCCAGTCTTTCTTGGGGAAAATCATTTTTTTACGAAGGTTCATCTCTAACTTTGTTGAAATGGTTAAGTACATTACATCCATGCTTAGGAAAGGAAATGAGGTGAAATGGACTACTAAGGCTCGAGATTCTTTTGACCAATCAAAAAGGAATTGACTAAAGCACCTGTGCTCATCAACCCTGAATATTCCAAGGAGTTTTTGATATTTTCCTTTGCCTCATTTGACACATTGGTTGTTGTCTTGCTGCAGAAAAATATAGAGAGGTTAGAGTAGCCTATTTCCTTTTTTATCAGAGCATTGAGGGATGCAGAAATAAGATATGATATTATGTAAAAGAAGGCTTATGCTATGGTCAAATCCCTCAAGGCTTTCAGAGTATATATTCTGCATTCAAAGATTTTTGTTTATGTTCCCTCAGCCTCAATGAAAGAGATACTTATGTAGCCTAACATAGATGGGAAGAGGAGCAAATGGATTGCCAAAATTCTGGAATTTGACCTTCAAATGAAGACCACTAAACTAGTGAAAGGACAAGGTTTAGCTAGGTTGTTGGATGAATCAAATTGCAAAGCTTTAGGGGTTAATTTCATGAACATAAACTCAGAAAATCAGCAAGCTGATTTTGCTGATAAAATCTATCATATCAACCCCAACTTGGCAGAATGCACTTGGTATAAGTACATCATATATTTTTTGCAGAAGTTGAAGCTTCATGATGGTTTGGAGAAGAATAAGGTAAGATATTTGAAGCTTAAAGCAATAAGATATTGTCTCATTGATCATATATTATATTGGAAAGATCCTCTAGGGGTTCTTTTGAGATGTTTAGATCCACAAGAGACCCAAAATGCCATGACTGATTTTCATGACAGATTATGTGGGGCCCATCACTTTTGGAGAACCACAGCCTATAAGATCCTTAGAGATGGGTATTTATGGCACATCCCTTTTACTGGTGTTTGTGAAAATATTAGATTTTGTGTCAAATGCCAAAACGTTTCCGGAAAGCAGCAGCTCAAATCTTTTCCTTTGAAGCCTGTGGTGGTTTCTGGACCATTTCAATAGTGGGGTCTTGACTTCATTGGGGAAATCCATCTAACTTCAAGCGATCAACATAGGTGGATTTTGACTTCCAGTGATTATTTCACCAAGTGGATAGAAGCCATTCCTACGAGGAGTGTCTCCCACAAGGTAATCATTAGTTTTATTGAGGATATCATGTCAAGATTTGGTTGTCCAAGAAATATTGTTACAGACAACACTGCCTCTTTTAAAGCTGAACCATTGATCAAGTTATGTGAAAAGTATGGGATTACATTAGTCCATTATACTCCTTATTACCCCCAAGTAAATGGTTTGGAAATGTCATCTAGATAATCAAGAAATTGTTAGAAGACAACAAGAAAGCATGGTACTCAAAGCTGAAATTTGCCTTATGGGATGATAGAGTTACAACAAAGAGGTCGCTTGGTGTTTCCCCTTTTTAGCTTGTATATGGGGTTGAAGCTATCTTTCCTACTCAACTTTCCTTTCCTGTGGAAAAGTTCCTCTAGGACTACCAAGGATAACCTGATGATATGGTCAGGAGGATACAACAGATGGTAGAAGTACAATAGACTAGGGAGAAGCTACTTGACAAATCACAGGACCATCAACAGAAGATCAAGAAAGATTTTGACATGAAGTTAAGCAATGAATATTTCCAGCTGGGAGATCTAGTGCTCAAGTGGGATGCACCCAAGCAAGACAAAGTAAAACATGGTAAATTTGAAGCCTTGTGGATTGGTCCTTTCAAGATTTCTAAGGTATTTTCAAATAACACTTATAAATTGCAGAACTTGGAGGATTTTGAATTTTTTGGTGGCCCTATCAATGGGAACTTTCTGAAGACGTATTTTTATTAAGCCATGAGTGTCTTTCCATTAATTGTAAATATCACTTTTTATTTTTCATTTTTGTTTGAATAAATGACCCCATAACCATAGGATAAGACATTGAAGCTACTTGTTCTTGGCAGATCACATGGAGCATGCCATCCCATGTGGAGGCCATGTTATCACATGAAGTTGTCATGGGTCAATTTTCTCCTTAGGTTTAAATTTTTACCCATTAGTCTTTTTATGTTTGCTTTAATTTTCTCTTTATGATTTTCTTAGGTTAGTCTAAACAAATAAAGTCTTAGGACTTGGTTCACATTTTGACCCACACGTATGGTTTATACCCTAGGTTCATTTTGTGGTTCATATCCTTGACTCATCAATTGACTTGAAAGCTAGCACTATCAACCCCATGACTCTACAAACCTGACAAGTCACTCCATCCATTCATTTACTTGATCCTCTCCACTTTGTTCCTTTTCCCATTAAGGTGTCAAATCAAACTTTGTAATGTGCACTGCCAACTCACTAAGCATTTTCGTAGCTCATCTTTATACAGTCTGTCTATTTACCATCATTCACCATTATGGAGTTGATGCCATATCTTTTATTGTTTTCAACACCCTTTTCTTCAAAAGGAATATCATGATTTGGTCATTTATGATTTTCTAACTATTTACCAAATTTGAAATCCTACTCCTAGCTCGACGCTAATGAAACTACTAGTCCAAACAAAGCTGTGGATTGTGCTACAAAATTAACTATCCTAGGTGAATTAGAGACCGAGGTGGATGAAAACCACTCCAGGATTGTTGCATATCATCCATTATCAAGCTACGACATCCAAGTACTTCATGAGCCATCCATCTCTATTGAAGATCATTATGGTGTTTTTTGTCTTATCTTTTGGTAGAACATGGTGCTACAAACTACAACTTCTCCCACCTACCAGCTCCTTCACCTTTGTTTCCACATACTTTAATACATCTGCATATTGATATTTTCCTACACTTAAATCAAGTCAATTTTCTTCATAACTTTGAACTCCCATTTATAATCTTGGCTCATGTTGTTCACACTGCGCTACAGAAACTGCTACCAAAACTGCGCTACAGATACCTTGTTCCAGCGTTTCAATTTATGTGTAAAGCCTTTGCCATCTTCTAGGCTCACATTTCTAGCATTATCCCTCTTCATCCACTGTTTTATCCTATATTTTCATCTCAAAGTCCATTTGCAGTGAATGTTTAGGATCCTTTTCCTTAGAACGAGGATGACCATGTATGGTGGCTTGATGACAGTATAAAACTCGAACAATACAACCTCCATACATATAATTTATCAGAATATTTTCTTCCCCATCTTAGTCATCAAACCAATCTCTTATTAGTCCAAAGGTGAATTTGAGGAAAGCCCTGAAAGACAAATTAAGGATCACCTTCAAGGTTAAAAGACCTTTTCCTCTGTTGGGTTCCTTACCTCTCATAGTATTTAAGTTTTTGATCTCCTTATTCTATCCATGGATACACCCCAACAGAAGAAATCTCACAAGGGTGGGAGTGTGGTCAGAACTGAGACTTCTAACATGCACCTTTTTTATGTTGAGCCTCTTATCAGGGAGGTTTTCCAAAGGGTTGGTTGCCTATCTTTCTATCAAAACATGCAGAGGGGACACCCTGAAGTAGCAAGGAAGTTTTCTTTAAACTTTGATGGCACCAAGACAAAGGTAGGAACCCTTGATTTGGAGGTATCTGAGGCCACTATTGAGGAAACCACTAATATACCCAACACTAGTGACAGGTGGTTCAAATCTATGACCCTTAACACAACCTTTTCTAAGGATTTCCTCAAGCCAGACTATCAGAAAGATAATTTGTTTAAGGGAGTGCCTAGAAGCCACCTGGTTTAGGGTTTTGATAAAATGATGAAAATTATTCAGAGGTATTTTACATGTGAGGGAAGATTCAACATGATATACCAATATCACACTAGGCTCTTGTTGCATTTCACAGGAAAATATTTAATGAATATCCATTTTTATCTGTTCAGAAGTATGGGAAATATTGATGATAGGGTCCAAGCCAAATCTAAGGCTGCGGACACTAGTTTTTTCCACTATGGGTCGATCAAGATGTTGGTTATGGAAGAATTGAAGAAAATAATCCTTTCTTGGGAACAATTCATTGTCTCTAGTAATATGCAGCTAGATATAGCCTCTACCCCTCAATCTAGGATGCAGAGCCCCTTGCTAGCTAGTAGTGTTACCCAAGATGAAGCAAGTAAGAAGAGAAACAACAAACCCATTGCCCAAGACAAAGAAGTTCCCAAAGAAATTGATGAAGAAGAGAGGGAAGTCCATCACTCCCCACAAAGAGAATTTTCACATCAGCCTGCACTTGAACTAGAGGAGGTTCCTTCATCATCCAAATCCATGGATAAGAAGGGGAGAAAATTGCATTTTCCTTCACCTATTGCAGTAGCATAGACAAGGGTTAGGAGGCCATTCACTAGATCATCAACCCAAAAAGAAAATGTTGAAATAGAAATCACGCTTAAGGTTTATGTCCCAAAGAAAGATAAAGGTAAAAGTGACACAATTGGGAAGCCTATTGAGGTCATGACCAAAATATATGATCAAATGAAAGACAAAGGTAAGAGTGAATATACTGAGAAGCCTATTGAAGTCATAAACATCAGCTCTCCCCTTGATAATCCCACTTTCAAGAGATTGATTAGACAACTCAGGGATGCTATAAAGGAAGTTTCCCATTTGAAGGAGCAAAGATTGACTGAGAGGAGGAAGATGAAGGAGCTCATGGATATGTATAATGAAACCCTTGATCTAGCTAGGTATACAACAAGAATATTCTTGCCTCTCCATAGGCAACTCAAGACTCTATACAGGAAAAAGAGAAGCATTCAGTCCCAAAATGTAAATCTCAAAGAAGAATCGCAGCCCTTCAAGAATGATCTAGCCCAGAGGAACTTAAATGTTCTAGCACAAGATGAAATAAAAAGAAATACCCTTGTAGTAGAGAGGAGTGCCCCTGCACAAGAAAAATATGTTGTTGTTACAGAGGGAATTTCTCTTGCAACAAGGAGGAGTGCCATATTGAGAAAGTAAATGGAGAGTATGACAGATCCATTTTTTATGGTGATTAGTTTTTGCAAGATTGAAGTGTTGAAGGAAATATTATATTTTCACCTATTAGAGGAATCTACAGGATCATAGTCCATCTACTAAGATTTTTTGTGTTTTTTAGGATTTGTTGCATCACATAGAAAAAACACAGATATTTCGTAGCGCATGGCACTATGGAATCATCCACACATACTATTATGTAGTTGTGCTATCGAAGGCGCTAAAAAATCACCTAGCCAGACACAGAATGGGAACTACGGAATCTGTAGAGTAGTTTTACAAATGGGTGCTACGGAATATGCTACCGAATGTGCTACAGAATTGGTTGCAGAACAATTTTAAAGAGGTGGGCTCTACGAATTTTTCTACTAGTTGTGCTACTAAATGATGCTATGAACTGGTTGTTACAATCAACAGTTTTGAATTCATTTCTTCTTCTTGGCTTTGATGATTTGGAGGGAACCAAGGATCAACAGGTGACATCTGGAGTTCAACACATAGGCTTGGAGGACAATTGGCACTTGAGAAGATGCACCCAAGCAACAAAAAATCATTTCATTCATATCTTGTTAGAGTTGTTGCCAACAGGCTTCTTGATTTTAACAGTTTGTTTGATCTACTTGTACAGATGTTAGACTAGTAGCTTTTTGTGGAGAATCCTAGGATAGGAAGGACAACTCACACTTCTAGTTTTTGTCTACTGTTTTGGTTATAAACACATCATATGAATGATATGTTGGGTTTGAATGGTTGAGAAGAGCTCCCTATTTTGTAAAATTTTGACTAAACAGAGTTGTTCTCTAGTTATGTATGAGACTTGAGATAATTTCATTAATAGAAGTCATCCTCTTTTCATCATCTTGTTTCTTATTACTCTGAAATGATCATTATTGGATGATCCTTATGAGATGTTGTGGTTGTGTTATAATGGATGTTTGATTATAATGCTGCTATGAATGTTTTTCAATGTTTTAAACTTTAGTTCAAGAAGTTCTTGTGACTATTTTTTCTTCACCTAGCTGCTTGAAGGATTCATGATTATAGTAGACTTATCTGCCTTCCTCACTAAGTATTCCTTCTATTCACCTTTATCCTTAAACCACTGACTGAAGTTAATCAAAACCTCATTTTCTTATGCATACTAGCCCAGATTTATGTGTTAAAACATTCTTATGTTGATTTTTGTCCATTTGACCTTTAATCATTAATCTACATTTACAAACCTTTTGATGGGTACTGGGCTTATCCTCTTGCAATATGAGGGTGTCTCTCAGTGCTAACAGAAGTATGTTTCTTTCAGCAAGGATGAGACAGTTAAAATTCATAGGTATTTGAGTGGATTTCCATCATTCATCAGTGACACGATACAATATGATGATCCCAAAACATTGGAGGAGACCATAAGGCGAGCTAAATGCCTATATGATAAGAAAAAATCAAGGCCAACTTTCCAAAAATATTGGGAAGACAAGAAGAAATTCAAGATGAATCGGAGGAAGAAGGGGACTAAGCCACCATTCTTCAGAAACAGTCCTTAGGGAAAACCAATGTCTAAAGAACCCAGAATGATTGAGACAGGGGGGGAAATGCCAAGGAAACCACCTATTCAATGTTGGGATTGTAAAGGAGATCATATGTTTAGATATTTTCCTCACAGAGGTGAACAAGTGAGAATTGTTCACAATGTACAACAAGAAGAAACAATGGAAGACATGGGAAGAAATGTTACAAGGATCTATGTAGCCCTAGACAACATGCAAGAAAAGTATCAACCACATATGATTGAAGTGGAAGGTATGATAAAAAACCAAACCATTTCTATTTTAATTGATTCGGGAGATATTCGTAGTTATATAGATCCCAAGATGGTGGAAATTTTTCATTTTCCAAGAAGCAAGCATGGAAAATCTTGGTTGGTGTAGTTGGTTACAGGAGCGAAAAGAAAAGTTAATGAGATGGTTAAGTCATGTCTTATAGACATGAATGGACTAAACACTAGGGAACATTTAACAATGAATTTACTTGCTTGGATGAGGAAGGGAACCTAAGGACAGTGCATGGAATTCCTAGGGAAGTAACCATCAGAGAAATCTCAGTATTGCAACCAAAGAAATGTTACAGAAAAGGGTGTCAAATATTTGCATCTTATATGGAAGAAACACCTAAAGATAGGGTGTCAAATATTGAAGATTATATAGTCCTAAAAGAGTTTGAAGATGTTTTTAAGGAAATACCAGGATTGCCCCCTAAAAGAGAGATTGATTTCTCCATAAATCTGATGCCCAGAGTAGCTCTAGTATCCAATACCCCTTACAGGATGAGTACACCATAATTGAAGGAGTTGCAAATCCAACTTGAAGAGATCCTGCAAAAGGGGTATATATGCCCAAGTGTGTCACCTTGGGGTTCCCTAGGTTTATTTGTGAATAAAAAAGGATGCAACATTGAGACTTTGCATTGACTTTAGGCAATTGAACAAGGTAATTGTGAAGAATAAGTATCCTTTGACAAGGATCGATGACCTCTTTGATCAATTGAAAGATGCAGAAATATTCTCCAAGATTGATCTTAGGTCAGGTTATCATGAAGTAATAATTAAAGAAGAATACATCAACAAGATTGCTTTTAGAACAAGGTATGGTCATTATGAGTTCACGGTGGTGCCATTTGGGTTATCAAATGCATCAGTTGTCTTCATGTGTTTAATGAATGGTATTTTCATAGAATACTTAGATAAGTTTGTCATTTTATTTTTATATGACATTCTTATATATTCTAAGTCAAAGGAAGAGCATGAAAAACACTTTAGGATGGTATTAAAAGTATTGAAGGAACATCAATTTTACACCAAATTGAGCAAGTGCTCATTTTATCAGAAGAAAATTCATTATTTGGGGCATATCATTTCAGAGGAAGGGATAGCAGTGGATATTGATAAGATGGAATACATTAGAGGATGGTCAATTCCAAAGAATGTGACAGAGGTTATATCATTCATGGGCCTTGCAGGCTACTATAGTAGATTTATTGAAGTATTCTCAAAGATTGCACACCCAATCACTTCCTTGCAAAAGAAGGGTGTGAAGTTTTAGTGGACATTGGATTGCCAAAAGAGTTTCCAACACTTGAAGAAATTATTAACAAGTGCTCCAATACTAAGGATTGCAGATCCAAATGAATACTTCATTGTATGCACAAATGCATGTGAAGAAGGACTTGGTGGAGTCCTCAATCAAAATGGGTTTTTTGTATGTTATGAATCAAGGAAGTTGAAGGAGCATGATAGGCACTATGTCACTCATGATTTAGAGTTGGCATCCATAGTATATGCCTTGAAGAAGTGGAGTAACTACCTCATGGGGAAAATGTTTGAGCTGAGGACAAACCATAATTGTCTAAAATATTTATTTGATCAGTCAACTCTAAATGCTAGGTAAAGCAGGTGGTTAGAATTTCTCAGTGAATATGACTTTGATATAAATCATATCAAAGGGAAAGAGAACAAAGTGGCTGATGCACTTAGAAGAAGAGTGCATGAGTTGGATGCTACAACCATTATCATGTACCAATCATATTTGAAAGACATAATTTTGGAGGCTGCAAAATCATATTTTCAATACAAGGAATTAGTGGCAAAATTACAGCAAGGTATTTTGCAGCAGCAAATTGAAGACTATAAGCTAGAAAATGATGAAATTATCATGTATAGGGGCATAATTTATGTACCAAATTTCTAGGAATTGAAAAATCTGATATTGAAAGAAATTCATAATGTGCCTTATGTTGGGAACCCAGGTTATCAGAAAACTATTTCATTTGTTAAGAGACAATATTATTGGCCAGGAATGAAGAAAGAAGTTGCTGATTTTATTGCCAAATGTTTGGAATGTCAAAAGGTAAAGGATGAGCATAGACACCCAACTAGTTTTCTATATCCATTACCCATTATTGAGTGTAAATGGGAAGTTGTAACAATGGATTTCATCACCAAAATACCCAGAACAAACAAGCAACATGATTCTATTATGGAGTGGTGGATAAGCTTACTAAAACTGCCCATTTTATTCCAGTAAAGCTCACTCCTAAGGCAACCAACATTGCTTATGTTTATATGGAATAAATTTCTCGATTACATGGTATACCCAAGATAATTGTATCTGATAGAGATCCAAAATTTACATCAAATTTTTGGAAAGGATTATTTAAGGGATTTGGAACAAATTTGAATTCTAGCACAACTTATCATCCAGAATCAAATGGACAAACAAAGAGGGTGAATCAAGTGATTGAGGATATGTTGAGGATGTATGTGATGGATAAAACATCAAAATGGGAAGAACCTACACTTAGTAGAGTTTGCTTATAACAATGGGTACCAATAATCTTTAAAGATGAGCCCATTTGAGGCACTTTATGGCAGAAGATGCAACACACTAGTAAGTTGGGATAACCTAGCAGATAGAGAAGTGGTTGGGCTAGAATTACTCAGGGAAATGAAAGAGAAAATGTTGAAAATAAAATAGAATTTAAAGGCTACCCAAGATAGGAAGAAACGATATGCTAATAAGGGTAGAAAACATGGGGAATTTAAAGTGGGGGACCTTGTATTCTTGAAAGTGAAGGCCAACAAAAGTTCCCTGAAGTTGGGAAATTGTTCAAAGTTGGTAGCTTGCTATTGTGGGTTGTTTGAAATACTAGGGAGGATTGGGCCTGTAGCATACATGCTTGCCTTGCCTACATCAATGACCATTCATAATGTATTTCATGTATCATTGCTTAATAAATATATACCTGATGCTAATCATGTTATTGATTGGAATGTGATTTAGGTGGAGCAAGAAGGCACTTTCCAAGTACATCTAGTACGCATTCTGGACCGAAAAATAAAACAGCTCTGGAATCGAGCCATAGATATTGTAAAGTTCCAATGGACCTGGTACGGTCTCGAGGACATAATTTGGGAGCATGAGGATGCTATGCAGGAAGAATACCCGCATCTTTTTTATTTTTTTTGAAATTTTGGTTGTATATGTATATATATATTGAACTAAGGACAATGCATAAATAAGGGGAGGGAGATGTAATACCCCTAGGCCGAACCCCAAATTGTAAATGTGAATGCAAATGTACTTAATCTGGTTAGTTGTTTGATATCATTTTCCATGCACCTTTAATGGCACAATGTGCACATGTACTGTGCACTAAAATGATGAAGTGTGCACCTTCTAGGATACCACACGCAACAAACTTAAGTGTGTGTGATTTTGAGGCTAGGGAGCCTTTGTGTATATGTTGTATTTTATAGGCTGGTGAGCCAATTATTATAATCTAGGAGGCTTATGTGTTGAATTAGGCAAGAGATCCTAGATGTTAAAGGCCAGTGAGCCTATTTTTGTATATGTCTTATAATTAATATAATACATCGTTGTGTGTAGACCGACCAGGATAAAAGAGTATGGGGGACTAAACTTCACTAGTCAGGGAAAGGGGGATAAAAGTTAAGGATAAGGGACTAAGCTAGGGAGATTAAGCCAAACAAGAATATTATATTAATATTCCTTAAAGTATAAAGTATGGATACTTATTTTATCCTAAGTTCTAAGGATGGGGACAAGTGGGCCAAAGTGGTTCTCAACATGACAAGTGTCAAGTTGGGAACATGCATACATATAGTTTCGACTTAGTTCATTTTCCCATTCATTCCATCATCATTCAGAGACTCATCCAATTGCCCACCATACCTGTACATGTACTGATACCTTCATGTACCTATACATGTACCTTCCTATACATTACCCATACATATACATGTATCTGTACCTAGTTAGCTTAGAAGTTGGACTAAAGAAGCGGGTTGCCAGGCTCGTGGGATACTGAAGAGGTTGGTTGTTAGTCCCATGAGAAATTCTCTCAAGGTGAGAGAATTTTTGGGAACTGAATTCCCGAAGGTGCCAAACTGTAGCTACAGGGCTCTAAGACTTCCTGTCCGGCCTGTTGCTAAAGTACGGAAAGGAAGTGGGGCAGCCGAAGGACTGTTGAGTAGAGAAGGGGCACACTTCATGGGGTGGGACAAGAATGTGGGGAATGAGGGACTGTAGGTTGTTAGTTTGAGTTGGTACATGTGACAGAGTCTTTCCTGTTGTTTGAGATACATCAACCTGGTTAGGAATCCCTTTACCTCGGTGAAGTTTAGTCCTAGCTCAGGGGTGACCCATTGTTGAGAGTTGTGAGAAACTTGTTCTAAGGCTGGGAGTTTCATGGAAGGTCTGCACGCAGTTGGTGATATTTTTACCAAAACAAGTGTCAATTGTGTGTTAAATTACATGTTGCATTATTATTTATATATATTTATTTTTATGGGTTTTTCCTGTGTGTGATACATGTGTATTTTTATTGTTATTTTGTATGAATCTGTGCATTTGCAGAATGTATTTGTCTGTTTTAAGTTTTATATATAAAGTTATGCAAGAGTTTCTATGTGTATATGTTTTTATTTGTATACGGTTTGAAAATTTTATGTGACATAGCCTAGTTGGATGTCGGGTATGTTGCATTGATCATATGCAGATAACTCTCTTTCTAGAGTCTCAACTTCATCAAATTTTAATGCTAATGTGTTTTGGCTAGATCATTTTACAAACATCCCTATGGAGGGGGTTAATGCAGTTGTGTAATATTCAATAGCTAATAACTGAGGAGGAGCTACATCATGAGGAGAATTGATTAAGACATTAAGAAATATTTGGTTAAATTCCTTCACTCTTTCACTTTTGTCCATTCTAATGGCTCCTAGTTCAGTATGTAAAGACACAATTGTTTTTCTTTCTCCAAATTTTCTCATAAAGAGCCTTTCAAAACTATCCCAGTATGTAATAGACCCTGCAGGTAATCTTAAATGCCAAGTAGAAGCTTTCCCAAAAAAACGTGTAAGGAAATATCATGTATACTGCATCATCATGTTCAACACCTAGAAGATGTATGGCTAAAATTAAATTATTAGCACGATCTTTCGGTGATCTGGATTTGTCTGGGTCGAATTTTTGGAGGAGTTTATCAAACTTACTTGGAATTTAATGAAGTTTTCCATCCATATTGAGATCTCCTTAGGCCCTCCATCGAGGTATAAATTCTATGTGGTTCATGTTTTCTCCCATTAATTTTTCTATGGAATTTTTTGGTTGTTCACCTCCGAGTTCTTCTTCATATGCAATAAGGAAATGCACAACTCTGTTCAAAGGTATTGGGACTTCTTGTAGATAAGTTTCAATGAGTGTGTCTACTAAGTTAACGTAAAAATATGGATCTTTATTGGGACATTCTACATTATTTGATTTCCTCCTAGGGAATTCATAGGCTATAGGTAGTTTCCCAAGAATTTTTCCGTAAGAATGTGTAATTCTACAGGTTTCGTGGAGCTCTTCCCGTGGTATGTGAAACCAAGTATCAATATGTATTTCACGACTACTGGAAGCACTTCTGAAATGATCCTTTGAGTCTTCATGGATAACTTCTTGTTTAGACTCAACTCGAGGGAACAAGGTAGGTTGGGGGTTCTAATTATTTATTGAATACTGATTTCGATTATTGTTTAATTCATGTATATAATCCATAAAATATGGCCCTCCTTCTACCTCCAATTTTTTTAATGAGTATGAATTCGCCCAACAATAGAAAGGGGTACTCCCTAGTATACATTCCCAACTAAAATATACATTATTTGAATTAGAAGTCCCATCCATAATTTGGCCCGACTGCCATTGTTTTTGTCTTTTGTTTTTTCTTAATGGTTACAATTTGATGTACCGATGGGGGGTGAATGGATTGTGTGAATGAAATGCAAAGATGTATATGAATACCATGTGTGTAAAGAAAACTAATCTATTACTAATCTATGCTAACCTATTCTTGCTAGGAGCACACTAGAGTAACCAGTGAGTTATAAATGCAACCAAAATATTACATAACTTTTATACAGTTAGCTGCAACAAAAGAGAAAGATTGGAGACAAGTGCATACAAATGTATATAATCAGATTAATCTAGATAAAAACAACATATCTGATAATAACCCACAAATCTCAAGGCATTGAAATATTCAAAGAAACATCAATAATTTCATAATAACAAAGATTGTATGAAAATCAATCTACAACAAACAAGCATTCTTATAGTCAATAGAAACAATAGTTATATTCACTTGAAGTAGTTCAAAGCTCTGATCTATTTCTACACATAATTCCTTCGATAATATCTTGTCCCTAATGTCTTCTCAATATTATTTAACAAATTATATGTTCTTGAAAAAGTTCATGGGTCTATACAATGCTTGAAAAGCCAAAAGTCCTTTTCAAATGAGCTTCTATCCTATTTTATAAAAAAATTAGTAAATCCCATGTGTCCTTCGGTCTTCTTCTTGAAGAGGCAGTTACAAAACAATTCATCTTCTTTTCCCTAACAATAGGTGTGAAACAAGGGACAAAATTTAGAGTAGTTAGGAAAA
Organism: Picea glauca; assembly: GCA_000966675.3. Classification (NCBI taxonomy): domain Eukaryota; kingdom Viridiplantae; phylum Streptophyta; class Pinopsida; order Pinales; family Pinaceae; genus Picea; species Picea glauca. Next base: position 132,598 of record JZKD02S0550781.1, read on the forward strand.
GGATGAAATAAAGGGCATGTGTTATGTACTTTTCCTATGAACTTTTTCTTCTGAGGTAGGTCATCCAAAATTCCAACTGGTTATACAGTGATTTGATTCTTCTATATTTCAGCTGCTCTAACTTTGCATTGTTTATAGAAATACTATCATCGAGGGTGTTCATATCCTTCTCTAACATTTTCATGAAATCTTGCACCATCGTATGAAGCTTAACTGGTTGTAGCCGATGTTGATTAATAAGGTTGGTGGAGACAAAGGTAGGTGCTTCAGCTATTTGTTTCCTTCAATTTGTGCTATCCTGAAATTCATTTTACATTTCTTCCGCTACTAGGTTCTCTCCAAGCTCATCTAACCTTGGGAGGCAGCCATTTATGATCAACTCCTTAGCATATTTGTGCATCCTTGAACATACTGCCATAGATTTGGTTACTTCTCGATTAGCTCTTTGTCATATCTATTGGTAGTGATATAATGCATACAAATCAATCTTCCTCCCATATTTTTACAACCTATATAACTCAGAAGGTGCATTAGGATTCTCCTCTATCCATATATCTATGTCAACTATACCTTCACGGATAAGGTCGTAATGTTTCAGCTTCATTTGTATCTTGTTGTTTTGGTCAATGACTACTACAACCACATATTGAAAAAGGTGTATATGAGCATACATGTCAATCATGGCACCTTATAAGTCATTTCTAACCTTCTTGGCACTGACTTTGAATATTTGGAGGATTCTTTCATCAACATTTATCTGTTGAAGATTCTCCTCGAGTTCCCTGATCCTTAACTCCTTCTCTTCATTTTTTTTGCATAACCTTTGTATGTTATCTATATTGGCATCCATGAATGCATAACTATCTCTAGTTGTCACCAAAGGATCCTTTCTAACATCTCCCATGACTGGTACTTGAGTTACTACTGATATAGGATCCCCTTCTGCCACCAACATCTCCTTAACTCGTTCTCGCACAATCCTGTAGGTTTTACTGTCATATGTGAAGATTCGAGGATATATCACTTTAGCTGGTTGGAATGGATCCCAAAGTCCAAGGCCCAAACCATTGTCTTTTGTATCTTCCTATGTGCCTACGGTAGATGTTCCTGGGATATCTATGGCCATGGGGTGTGTGCTATCCCCTCTACTTTTTGCATTTTTATTTTTCCTCTCTTCCTCAACAACTTTTTCGCTCACTTCATCTGTTGCTTTCTTTGCTAGTTTTGTTGCTACTTTTGCTTCTTTTACTAGCTCCTTTTCTCTTTCTGTAGAAGCTTTTGCTTTAGCTTCAACTTTGTCTTTTTCTTTGGTGGCCTCAACCTTTTGTTTCTTCTTGGAATCTTTATTCTTTTTTAACACCCTTTCTTTATCTCTCCTCCTTTTATCTGCTGGTGTTTATTCCTCCTCAACAAATCTTGAGTGAGTCAAGATAGAGATGGGAGAAGATCTCCCAGCTTCATAGTTTTTTTCTTATTTTATGGCTGCCTCTCTTGCTTCTTCTTCCTCCGTGATCCTTCCCTTTGGTTGGCCAAGCCTGTTGGAAATGACCTCGTCGTACATTCTAGACCTTTTATGCACTTACTCTTCTTCCCATATTTTAGTAGTATATTCATAACGGATCCTAACGCTATTGAATTGTTCCCTTACGATATTCCTAGGATCGTGTCTTCTGAATATATCTTCTCCAAAGTGATAATAAAGTAAGATGTTTACCTTCACTTGGGCTTGTTTGGTATTCTCGAAGAAATAGTTGTTGACATATAAAGTTAATGGGGGACATATCTCTTTTTTAAACCTATACAACATTCCTCCAACCCCATGTATAATAGTCTAGTATGCTACTTCCTGAAAGACAATCTTGTCAGGTACAAATCATGGAAGTAGGTGAGGCAGATTCATCACACCATATATTATTATATAAGTGCCATGATCCATTAGATACCAGTCCCCTATCCTTCTCATGAGTGTTGTGGCTTTTTCTGTCATACAAGGGGGAGTGGTGCAAAATATGAATTCATATAAAGGAGAAAGGAAGTACTCACAAATTATTTGGTATTTTTGTACGATATTTGTGCTCCCATATATATTTTCAATAGATGTGGATTGAGGCGTGGGATGGAAACCAACTCCACCCCATGTTTGGATACTTTTTGGATATGCACATTATGTCCAAAATCTACGAGGACCTATAGAAACTGGGAAATGTTCCTCGTTGTGCTTGTGTTACTGTAGATATGACAACAATAATATTTTCAGACAATACATCTTCCCAATTGAATGAAACACCTACATCTTCGTAGAAATACATCAAGGGAATGAATCAAAGGGAGAATTGAGTTACGTATGACTCCCCATATAACATGCACACCATAGCCACCAAATATTGATAGGGCATTCTTGTTAGGATATTTAGACACTTAGGAGTTAGTTAAGATCTACTTGGTCTAATATGTCATTAGGTAAAAGTGTGTTTCTTTAGTATGCATTAGTATGCATTTGTAGTTAGGCAA
>JZKD02S0550781.1:165303-175721 GCA_000966675.3 Picea glauca
AATACTTGAAATTATTTGCAATGTAAATGTTATGTGTTTAAAGAAAAAGGATCAGTTTGCAACACATAGATTAAGGGATTACTTATGAAAAATACACATAGACAGCAGCATAATCGATGAACATAAGCACATAAACACAACAATTGATAAAGGAGTTCACCCCTCTCTTGGGCTACATCTCCTGGTCCAGCTTCCAATGGATCATTATTATTAATTTCTCAAAATTTATCAAAAACATGTATTACAATTCTCAAACTGACAAATTGACTGCTCCAATGGCTTCAGAGCATCCAAAAACCCCTGTCTGGGCTCTTTTGACACCTCAATCGGTCGAAAAACGAAGAAGTTAGGCCTCCTGGAAGTCTCCCTCTTCAAGCTTGTTGTCTCTGCATCTACAAATTGCACCCCTTCCTGTGTGAACCTGTCTCACACGCAATATAAGGCATGAAAACCCAGCACCAAGTGCAACCGCACCAACGGTGCAAACCGTAGGACGGTTAAGGGCATGCCATCCCCTAACCGCCTAACACCTGGGTGTATGGGTCATAGAACCGCGCGCTTAAACATGTGGGGCTTCGTCCATATCAAATGGTAACATAACACTTGGCGGGAGTTATAACCATTGGAACCATATTAAAAAATGCGCACGCGCCAATACATAGCATATAGCCATGGTCACATATATATGAAAAGTGCGCGACCAAGGGCTGGGCTAGGCCCGGCCCGGTCGCGGCCCAAAACTATACCAACAAGCGACTTTAAATTTAATCCGAACCACATATATGTCAAAGCATAAGCGGTAGCCTGATTGGTTATTGGAGTTTGTGAAGTGTTATGTGGTGGAGAGGTCCGAGGTTCGAACCCCACAGACTCCATACATTTTAACAAACAACAATTAACAACCACTACCAGGGTGCCACGTGGCAGCCCCTGATTGGGCCACGTGGCATCCAACCATTCGCTCGAACAGTGCCACGTGTCGTCTTCCCATTCGAACACCTGTCATCCAATAATAAACTACCATGTCACCACACGTACGGTCGTATGGCTCTGCCACATCAGACTATACGGACTGTACGGACTGTACAATCAACATAAAAAAATTTGCTTGTTTGACTTAATGAACAAATCGCTATATCTCTCGCTCCCGACGTCCGTTTGAGACAAAATGAGTTGCGTTGGGTTCGCAACAACGAGGCCTATGCTCTCGTCCAGTTTGAAGCGATTCCGAGCACTTTGAATTTTTGATCAAAATTTGATCCCCTGATCACCCCTCGACAATACAAAGTGTCGTCAATAATAAGGTAGTTTTTAGACTGATGGCGTACATGTCGTCAATCGTATCTCAACAGATGTTGGGGGAGACTTAGGGTTTAAAGGTATATTAAAATATCTCCATACCAAGGGTCCAAATATGATATAAGGAATATATGTTGATCCACGAAATAATCATCATGAAAAATATCCTCATCCAGTTTAGGGAAGTCTGACATCAGTTCTAAAAAAACTAGCAATTTCTTGGATTTCGCAAAAGAAAAATCAAGATCAATTTCTTTCAAAATAACAATCCACTTATTGTATTTCCCCCCTATGATACTCCTAATAAGTACATATTGAAATGGATTGATATTCGTAACCACGGTAGTTTTGTAGAGAAAGATATAATGCAATAGTCTTTGAACCGCATGTATAGTGGCCAAGGCTATCCTCTCTACATGAGAGTATTTGAGTTCATGACCAATTAGATTTCGACTAAGGTAGTAGAAAACATGCTCATGGAGCTCATCATCCTCTTGAACAAGTACCATACCAACCATCCCTTCGAACGCAGTGATATAAAGAAAAAAGTCTCTATTGTAGTATGGGGGCTTCAATAGAGGCACCAATACCAAGGATTTCTTAAGAGCATCGAAGGATTCCTGGGCTCACTCATCCTATATGAATGGAGTGTCCTTCTTCAAAAGATGCATGAAAACTTTAGTTAAACTGACATAGTTAACTATGAAACGACGCAGGAAGTTATCCTTCCCCTGTAAACCATGAAGTTGTTAGATTTTGTGCGAGGGAGGAAACCAAAGTATTGCCTCAACCTTCATAGGATCCACCATGATCCCATGCTCAGAAACTATGAATCCTAAAAGAAGACCAGACCTAATGCAAAAGATGCACTTGTGAGGGTTCAACCGAATGCGATAATAATGACATCACTCAAATACTAGTTGAAGGTGAGTTGAGTGATCTACCCTCTTAAGAGAGTTAGCAACAAGATCATATAAGTAAGCTTAAATGATATGCTTAAGATCATGAAACGCAAAGATCATGGAACGTTGGAAGGTCACTCTAGTGTTTTTAAGATCGAAAGGAATTTTTTGGTGTGAAAAGGTACCCCAAGGACAAATAAACATCATCTTTTGTTGATCCTCAGGTTTGATCTGAATTTGATTATAACCTAAAAATGCGTCCATGAAGGAAAATACTTCTCTTCCCACACACTCATCAATAATATGGTCAATAAAAAGAGTGGGGAAGTTATCTTTAGGGAAGAATTTGTTTAGGTCCCTAAAATCCATACATACATGGATGGTTCCTTTCTTTTTATCTATGGGAATGGGGTTGGACACCCATTCAATCAAGGGAACCGGGTAGATGAAGCCAACATTGAGTAGATTCTCCATCTCTGCCTTAATAGCGAGGGCCTTCCTAGGATTAACAACTCTAATATTTTTCCAAACATGTTTAGCATTCAAATAATTTGTAATCTCATGTTTGACAATGTTGGGATCGATCCATTGCATCTCTTCGTATGACCAAGAAAATATGTCTTAGAATTCCTTGAAGAGATCAGTGTAGATCTGAATTTCCTCAGGTGAACAATCTGCACCGATATATACATTCTCAATTTTACCAGAGGTTCGAGAGATTTCAATCGTGATGGTAGGATAAATGTTCTCCATGTTTCCTTAGACATAAATACCATGTGTCTCTAACGAAACCACGACATGACCGACCATCTCACTCAAGGTGGAACTAAACTCATCCTGTTCAATCCTAACAAGCTTCGAGAGAAAATAGGATTGATGATGCATATCGTCCCAATGTCTATCATGACCAGAGATGGCCTCTAAGATGGATTCTTCTTAGGGTAAGGTATCATCGAGGAAATCCCGTGAACAAGATGACTGGATGACCCATATGGGCTCTAAGATAGGATCCACCTCATTTGTCCGTGAGGAGGAAGGATTCAAGTCAGTAGTAGCTTCTAGAATAGCCCGATACACAACTTCTACTATGGACAATGGCATTGCCATCCCAATGTGTGAATGACCTCCGTATGGAATAGTATGGGAAGGGAAGGTAGGGTCCAAGGGTCATTGAAATAAAAAGTACAGAAAGGAATGGACCTTATCGATGATGAAGACTCACCGAAGATGTCATTAATATATGCAATCGGTGTCGTGAAATCAAAAGTACCCATCTAGGAGGAATACATCCCAATACGAACATTCTCATTTTCCTACTGAGAATTATCAATAACATTGATCGAAGGTCCCATTGATGCATTAGGACTAGGATAAACAAAGGAAAACTTGTCGGTGGTTACAATCTTTCCTTCATGAGGAAATCATAAAATGAAGAAAATTGACGACATAATGATTGCCATATCATAAGTTCAATTATGTCCTAGTAGTAGATTATAGTCGAGAGGTGCATCAACCACCTCAACCTCGATCTCCACAGCCTTTCTTCCTAAATGGACCGGGAAAGAGAAAAGGATACCGTCGGGTCAAAAATAACTCCCATCAAATGAAATCAGCATGGTCATGGATTGAGACAGGGGTGAAGAGCCAATGGCTTTCCAATAGGCTAGAGACATCACGAATGTCGAAGCACCTTCATCAATTACAATACACTTGATGTTAACTTTCGTGTACTCCACATGGATTTGAAAGGCCATGTGGTAAGGTAAGCGAGGCTTAACATCCATGACATCAAACTTGATAACCTTTGAAGCATGTGGGTCTATAGATCCTAATGTAGATAACAAGGTGTTCCTCTATGAAGGACACATCTAAAGCACCTCGAAAGTTGACATCGTGCATGGGGTTTGGCCCAAATCCTCAAAAATCGAGTAATTTTGGGAGGCTCTGGAATTAGGATTGTGGCAAGAGCGCTTAACTACTCCTTGTAGAATACGAGGAAGAGGTTTCAACTTATCGATATGTAAATGCGTTTTCAGGGGAGGAGGAGACTCTAGACCTAAAAAATTCTATGAAGAACCGTAATCGTGATATCGAGTGGCTACATCAATATGAGACTTAACCGTATTGACACAAATATGGACACCATCATGTGCCAAATGGTTTTGACTCCTGCTCAATGCCTTTCTAGCGTTCGAGGTCCCCGAGGCCATATTTTGGTTATGTGGAATCATGTTTATCAGCACAAGAAGCTATTATTCTATGAGCCTCGAGGCTTCCTCAATTTTGGGGCACAAGTGGGTAAGGTGATCATATTTACAAAGTTTACAAGGAAACTTCACCTTCCGCTTTTCTTTCTTTCGCTCACCAACATTATTATTTGATTTATCATTATTATTGTTGTTCATGGTTTTATTATTATTATTATTATTCCCACCTTTACGATTACTACCATGTCCTTTCCTCTTGTTCCCTCCCTCTTGTTGGTTACCATTTGGTTTTGACGACGATTGTACATAATGAACATCCACCAACAAGGTGGTGGAGAACGAAGCCTTAGCTTATCCTGCTACATATTGGTTAAGAGACAAATCTTTCAGTTGGTTTGACACCTGGTTTGTAGTCTTAGAATTTTTGAGCCTACAATGTCATCAACATGAGACTCGGTCCTTTGTCTAGGATCATAATTTGACCATGGTGCATCAGGGAGAATTTCATAAAGCATCCTGGATTGAGCATATATAAGGTCCACTTGCTGGGATTTGAAGATGGCTTCTTCCTCAGTGGTCACTCTGGATGTAGAAGCATCCTTCGAAATGTAAGGAAAAAAAGACTTGAGGAACCATTCCAACATAAACTATGGAGGAATGTAGACTTTAATAAAACTCTTCCATCTACACCACTCTTGAATATGATCAAAAATATGGGTGGATTTATCTTGTCTAAGAGTCAACAAGACTTATAAGCCAACATCATAACAGACCGGTAGTTGGAAGTGATTGAGAAAAACAAAAACCATTTGACTGAAATTTTCGTAGGTTCCCCCAGGTAGCTCGATGTACCACTTCATGGTGGCCCTGACAAGGGTGTGTTGAAATAGCCTCAAACAAATAGAATCGTCATTAAGGGAGTTAGATGAGCACCATAGATGAAAATTAGTCACATGATCACCCGGGTCTTCACCATTCTTTCCTTCAAAATTTGGAATGTCAGAAGGAATTTTAGTGGGGACGAGGGGCTATGACAGATCGTGACATAGAGGGTCATTCATCAATTTTGACAAGTTTGGAAGATTTAGCATGGCGAGAAAAGGGAGTCAAGGTTGCAGCATCTGATCTCATGATCCTGGGAAAGATTGGGTTTGAGAAATTGCTGGCCAACAAGGGTTCTGGTAAACACCATGGTCCTGATCAGTAGGATAATATCCTCCTCCCATTTGATTCATGAAAGTTTGTAAGGGAACCATACCCACATAAGCGACATGATAACGATTATATATGTTTCCCCCAAATGAAGGAACTCTATGCTGGGGGTTTCCCATACTATAAAATTGACTCCCTCTAGATGGAACACCAGAGGATAGAGGTGGGTTCACCATGATAAAATAATCTGTAGGAATCGGCGTGGAGGAAGAGGGAATGACAGACGAAATATAGGAAGTAAACTAACCACCCATTTGAGCACTCCATATTGGAGCATTGAATCTAGTATTAGGCCCGAAGGAAGGATGATTCCAACATCTAGCCATAGGAATCACATGAGGAATATTACCTCCACCAAACAAGAAAGGAACATAAGTAGGTGTCGTGCCCCCAGACCCAAAACTAGGATTCATATTAGTCGTCGAAATAGAGGATGAAAAGTGCGACGTCATGTTAGGCATACCAAAATAAAAAGGATTAGAGGCTGAAGGTATTGACTGAGTATCATGATTCAACATATTGTATGGGAATACAAAAGGATTCGTTCCCATGGGATGAGCAGAGCTCATGGGTTGGGTAGCACTAGATGAGGGAGCCTCTGGAATCCAAACCATCGATGAAAAGGGATTCGAGAGGACCCCACTAATCACAAAGGATAGGGAATTTGAAGGGCTTACCGATACATTCATATCTGACTCAGTACTCATGGTAGGATGATCACGAGCCTAGGAGGTAGAGATATATGCACCATGATTATTAACTCTATGCCTTTTAGAAGGCGACTTCAGTAAAGGATCAAGAAACGGTGCAAACTTCAAAAGACGAAGAGACTGGCGAGGAGGTTGGTATTTCTCCACGATGACTCTGAACTTGAGATACAATACAAAATCCTAAGGCCAACTAATAATCAAAGAGCACACTCATAAATAAAGAAAAATGCCAATGCACAAAAACAAGATATGATAGCTAAAAGGGACTTCCTAAACTAAAGTAGGCATGCCTCACCCAAGAGGGGCCTGAGACTCCGCAACAATAGAGTGGAGGTGTCAGAATTAGTTATAAGGACCCTTGTAGGCTTCAAAACACATCCAGTTATATCCCTCCGGAAAGGAAATCCTCCATAAATTTTGTGTGTTGTCTGATCCCTATCTGAATCATGGTACTTACAAAATAACCATTGCAAGAAACCTATGTGGTTACCTATGTCAAACAACTAGAGTCACCACGATATAACCAATGCTCAGGAGATAAGTCACAAGTCCAGTCCACCATATGGGCAGGGTGGAAAAGCCCGAAATATTGAAAACACTACCTCTCAAGGAGGTAAAGGCACTTCAAAGACCCCAAAAATATCTCTAACGCTAAGAATTTATTACAGGGATATCTCTGCAACCAACGTCGTGCGACCTCATGATTAACTCTGGTGTGAGTGGAGCCTCCTGAGGACACTAATTATATAATGGTTTTCACCAACACTAATTATATAATGGTTTTCACCACTCCTTGGTTAGACACATATGTTCAATTTTATAGCATTGGAGAATTTTACTCACAAAATCCTATTCCAAGGCCCTAGGTCCTATACTTGTGTGTGTACCCTGAAAAATAAAATCATTTATAATAAATTTTAAATATTCAACGTTAATTTTAATGGTTTTTTCTTACTCAAGAGGTGCGATCGTGAAACTAATGGTATTATGACTTAGCATATATAAAAAGAAGAAAATGTAAAAACACTGCTAAGTACTAGTCTTGATTTTCAATGAGATGGTATGCTTCTAAATGTTGTTTCTAAGATGCAATCTCTACAATTTTAATGAAGTGCAATCTTTCCTACTATGTCAAAACTAATGTAAAGTAGCCAAAAGTTAAAATTCCATAAGTAAAATGCAAGAAAGCAATTTTTTTTGTATTTTCGATATAATAAAAAGAAAATGCAAGGATTGAATAACAACCTCACATGCAGACCCTACTGCAAGAAAAAGGATACAAGCCAAGAAGGATACCAAGAAGTAACTACCCAGACCCATGTGCAAGGACAACAAATGATAGAAATGATAAGAAAAGAGTTTTCCCAAAAGATTCACCAGTAAAGCGTCTTTGTATCACTTTGTAGGCACTTGACAGTCAGAAAAGGGACCCAAGAAGTCTCAACAACCAACAAAACTCACCCAACAAACACCAAACTCAACCAAAAATTATAAAGAGATAGTGTACATGATTGTTCAAACAACTCATGTATGTATTCCCCCTAAAGGAAGACAACTCGCGTATGTGCGTGCCTTGTCAAGGGAAATCCCACGTGTGTCAAGGAAGACATTGTCTGGGAAAGGGGTAAGCCAAGAAACTCAAATACAATGGGAAATATAGGTTGTCAAGAAACAAACGACATAGAAAATCAGGAAAATAGAGAGAAAATTATGGAGAAAAATACCCAATACCCCCAAAACGAGATCTCCCTAGTGGAATATCCAATTCTGTTATGAGGAAAATCTCTCTATGGCCAAGGGAAAACCACAATAGACGGAACGAAACCCATAAATCAACTCTAATCTCAAATATTTTGTATAAATGGAATGCTTACAAGAGAAGGCTAGAATCCTACCTCATCTGGACATCCGAAGAACACCATCGTTGAGCACACAACCCAAAGCGTTATACCTGCAACTTGTCTTCAACAACCAAGATACACAAGCATGTGGTAATGATATATAATGTTAGTATATAAATCAACACAATACATTAACATACATAACAAATACGCCCATGGAAAGAAATATAAATATTTGCAAGATATCAACTGGACGAGAAGAGAGTATTTCTATTAATGTAATCAACATAAGTACATAGGTAACAAACTTCTATAACAACACATATCAGAACCAAGAAACTAAGTCCCTCCAGCTGGGCATCCACCACTTCAATACTCCACAAAGGCAAGCTCACTTGTAGGATTCAATGAGGTTCTCCATCACAAGATAAGAAGAGATTGGGGGATGAACACAAGAAGTTCAAACTTTCAAGGACAAAGGGATGCAAACTCAATTGAGGTGAAATTTCTCTAGAGTATATTTGCTCTCTATCATGTGTTGAATGTCTGCAAGGCTTGGATATAGCTCAATTTATATCCTCCAAATGGAATTGAAGGGTCGATTCAGAGCGTTTCCAATATATGAAAGGTCAAGGATCACAGATATCATGACATGGCATGGAAACCCGACACAATTTGTATTTTTTGTGCACCAAACCCAATGTATGCGGGATGTAATGGAGCAACCCACGTATGTATGTGAGCTGTATAACTGGCAGGTTGCATACATGTATAAAAATGAGTATTTTTAGCTCTAGAGTGAGGGGAAATGAGGTCTGCAAAGGGAAATGAAAGGCCATCAAAGCAAGATGCATGGAGTGTGGAAAAATTTTCTATACAACAAGAATCTTATATGGATTCCATAGGAGTTTTATGCCTCTCTCTAAACATGTAGAGTCAATAATCATAAAGCAACTCGTTTTCCATATTTTAGAGAGAAATTTTTTAAGAACCTCTCTGGAACATTTAGTTTCCTGGAGAAGAATGATATATGGTGATTTTGATTGCAACTTGTTTCGTAAGAGTATGTGATTACTCTTACCATTCAGGCCTCGTATATTCTATTAGACTACTTTCATTGGAAACTAGGAGAGGGTCGGAATGTGTTCATGATTACAAAATTCTATCCTGAATTAACCAAGATGTCACCAATTTCTTGCAAGAGATGAAGGATGGATTTCCTACCTCTTCTTTTGTCTTCCTTTGGGGATTTTTGGGCTTAATCTTGTTGTTTTGAATACCGAGATTTGGGTTTGGAGTAGTGGCCCCAGAAGGCCCCGAGGATTCCTTCTTCTTTTGTGAAGGGATTTTTGCACAAATTGAATATGCTCTGGAGCAATTGATTGCATATCATGTCTTTGAACAACATCAATAATGATTTTCAAGTCTATACCATCTATCTCCATTCCATTCGTCTTTATGTCTAAGCCATGTTCATTGTCTTAAACCATAGGGACATCCTCCGAAGGAGGCATGTCAGAAGGGGAGACAAAGGTTTTGGGATTTTTTGGGTCTTCGGGGAGGGGTGGTGGATCTAAATATTTTTTATTCTTGGGGGCAAGAATATTCTCAATGACCATGGTAGAGTTTTGGGGAAGGTTGTTGAGGGAATCAAATTTGTTTTTGAGATCATGGGTTTTGGAGGGTCCAGAGGGACCTTGAGGGACATATTTTCTATTAGAACAATAGCGAGAACATGTCTTGGAAAAAGCCTTCATCATCCTTTTCAGGTTCAAATTTGGAAAGCTTGGGAAAATTCAACAAAGGGAATTCCTTGTAGAGGTGACCATTCTCATGAAAGTGGTGGCAACAGATAGGGATGAATTCATAATCCAGGGTTTGGATCCATTCAATATCTTGGAAGGTCAGGTAGATCAAGTCAGGTATGGGATCTGAGACATTCATATATATGTAGATGCGAGCATTGATGATATAACTATTATTGGTTGTGGAGCCTGATTATCTTCCTGATGCAGAGGTCCTTGCTTTCAGCTGTGTTTATACCCCATGAAGTTTTTACACCCCAGAAGTATGTACACTCTTCCACGCGAGGGAGTGCAGAGGGGGGTACCCCCTCTGCGGGGTCCGGGGGAAAGCGGGGGTTCGGGGGCGAAGCCCCCGAAGAAAAAATTGCCTTATAAAAGTATATTGTAATTTCATTGTAAATATGGACCGTTCATTATAAGGTCGCAGATCTAACGGTAGAGA
>JZKD02S0550781.1:180168-205187 GCA_000966675.3 Picea glauca
CCTATTTTATTATTCCCCCCAAGTTATTTACTAATTTGTAAGTATGAACAAAATGCTTTTGCGCACCTTTTAAATTATAACTAAAATTATTCAATTTGTTTTTTATAACACATATTATTAATTTTAAAAGAAATCATAAATAAATGTAATTGTAATATTATTTTAAACAACATTTATTATAAAATTAATTATAAATTATTATAAATAACAATCAAAATAAATCAAAATATTTAGATAAAACCATGAAATTAATTTAAATGAAATCAGAGTAATCTTTTTAACCCATTCTTACTCTATCACTCGTGATATATCAAAAATTAAAAACTCAATAATATGTAATAAATATTTATTTAACTAAATAATTCAGTTAAAGTTATAAACATTTAAAGTTCAATATAATAAATATTTTTTTAAATAAAATAATTCACTTAAAATTATAAACATTTAAATTTATTGAACTTTCATAATTTGAATATCTAAGTCAATTATCATCCACTAAAGAATTAATTGATGAAAAATCATGTAATAAAGCACTTCATAGGTGACGTATTAAAAGTATTTGCTAAATATATTATTATGTTTAAATGTTCGAAGTAATGTGTAGAAAAGAAGGAATGCAAAAACAGTAGTATCTTTGTTATGGAAAAATATATTTTTAAATATAAATGTGATTTTTTGTTTTGGTATTTTGCACTATGAAAATGATATGACTGTTTACACTTTTAATACAAAACGTAATGCATATTTGGTGAGACTTAAATACGAGTATTTGTGGTATATAAAATATATATGATATGGCATTTATAATTATATCTAAATTTTGTATTTTGTATTTTTTAAGTTTTAATAAATGAAGTGTTTATTTTTTTATTATTTTTAAATCTATTTTTTAATATAATTTTTATATTTAAAAAAATAGTTTAGGTTAAAGGTATTTGGGTATTTTTTTCATTAATTTTGTTCAAATTTTAATTAGAAATTTTAAAAATTGTAAATTTTAGTGATTGGGATTACATATTCTAAATATCTATATCCTAGGGTTTTTGAGAAATTTATGCATTTTAAAAAACTATTTAATAATTATAATAAGTAATATATAATTTTGATTTTGCCAAATTTTAATTAGAAATTTAAAAAATTGTAAATTTTAGTGATTAGGATTACATATTCTAAATATCTATATCCTAAGGTTTTTGTTCAAATTTTAATTAGAAATTTTAAAAATTGTAAATTTTAGTGATTGGGATTACATATTCTAAATATCTATATCTTAGGGTTTTTGAGAAATTTATGCATTTTAAAAAACTATTTAATAATTGTAATAAGTAATGTATAATTTTGATTTTGCCAAATTTTAATTAGAAATTTAAAAAATAAAATTGTAAATTTTAATGATTAGGATTACATATTCTAAATATCTATATCCTAAGGTTTAAGAGAAATTTATGCATTCTAAACTATTTAATAATTGTAATAAGTAATATATAATTTTGATTTTGCCAACAATTACTTGCTGAAATCTTATAATAATAGTTGCAAAATTTTAAAAAACTTAAAACATTTAAATTAATATTGTCCTAAAATATAGTGAAATCTAATCTTCAAATTATCTTATTATTATGATTTAACAGTTGTATCACCAAGATCACCTTATTAGTCGCTACCCTTCGTGGTAGGGAGTATTAGTAATCGGTTCTCGTTGTTATATTAGTTCCTCATAAAAACCAATGCAAATACATCATATTAACCAAAGTTTTAATGGATTCATGCAATTTTCTAACTGATATTTTTTTTTTTATCCTAACTTTCTAGTTTAAGGTCTTATTTGGTCTCAAATCGAGGTAGACCTACGATAAATTATACATAGATGAGAGAGTATGGATTAATGCTAGACTTGATGTCTAGCATTAGTTCATAGCATTAAATGTTTATATTTTTTCTCAGTTCATAGTGTTAAATGTTTAAGCTTTTTCCCAAGTCATTAAACAATTAATTATATGTCGAATATTAAAGCTCCATAACTATACATGGAAGATCGAAGCTTCATAGAGTTCCCCCAAAGGACAAGTGCAGTGCTATCTATCTTTTGTGTCTAGCCCTTGGCTAGTTCCTTCATATTTTTCTTCGAGAGGTCTTCTCACATAAAAACATTTGCATTTGCTCTGGTTTCTTTGGTTTCTGGTTTACTTACTAGTAGCGTCCTTGAAACTACAGAGAATATGTGTTTGTGCTAATGAATTTGCAAGGGAAATAAACTCTAAGCATTGAGGTTGTTTCTCCAGCTTGCATTGAGGTTCTTTCTCCATCCTGCAAAAGGAGAAGGCTCATATAGTTAATAGGAGAAGAACACGCAGTTGTTGCAAATGAATTCTCTCCACAAGCTAATACAAGAAGAATAGAAGATGTTTTGCAAATGAATCCTCTGCACAAGCAAGTACATGTCCTCTTCCACAATGGAAGGTACTTGTCCTCTTCCACAATGGCATACCTCAAGCTCTAATGCTCCCATGCTCTCCAATCCACCATATGAACAAGCTCTTACAAGATTCTTTGTAGACTTTCTAAACAAAAGGTAATCATAAGAGAAACTATATAATAGATTTTTTTAAATGGTAAATAATATATTTGTTTAAATGCATACCATTGAGACCATTAGTTCTAATATGTACTTGGATTTTCCTAAGCCAAACATTATCTAACTGGAATTTTGAATATATTATCTAACTGGAATTTTGAATATGCAGATGAGATTTTATGTGGCCACAACGTGTAACCTTGAATGTGAAACATTAACCCAAGCAATGGATCAAAACCCTTACCTCTTCAACGACTAGACCATCCTCCCTTGAGGACGTTCATATTTCACAAGGCCTTTCCTTCGGTAACATTTATAACCATTGAACCCCCTTGGTTGCAACATTCAATAGAGACAATTCTTTCTTTCTTGCCTAAAAAATTCACAATTCACAGTTTGTGCGACTGCTTCTGCAGCTAACTTCCCTAGCATAGAAACATCAAATCAAAATGCTACCATGAGTGGCAGTTATCCACAACATGAATCCGATGAAAAATGAGCAAGTATGGAGTAACATGTTTTGCATTTCATATAACTCATATGAAAAAAATAGCATGTTAATCACCTTATAATTATTCAATTTATTATTTAGCTAATTTGGATCAGATGTAGATCATCATCCTTTATAATGTTCTAAAGTTTGTTTTCTTTGTGGTTGCTTTCATGTTTCTGAAGATGCATTATGACATTCCTTGGATAAAAGGACTACATCTATTAGATTAATTGTCTAATAGCCCTTCCCTATGCTAGATCTTATAGAGCAGATAACAAAAACAAGATGCAACTCTGAAAGTCTTCTGTAAGCTTTGTCGAAATGAATTTGAATTTTGGTTGCAATCCTCCCTCAGTAGTTTACCTAAAAGATCAGTTTGGATTTGCAAGCTTTGTCAATATGAATTTGACTTTTGGGTGCAATCCTCCCTCGATATCTTACCAAAAAGAATCAATGCCATAGTTTTAAGCGTCTTGTCTTATCCAACCACTTCATCCTGCGAGGATTGAAAACTATGATATAGTTGGGTATCACATTAAGCAACAAGCATAAGATAAATGTATGGTTTGTTTGGTATTATAACACGTAGGACTTAAACATAAAAATCGTACAAAGTTATGTAATTATAAAAAATGTAATCATAAAATTTTCATAGTTCTATATTATTTTAGCTGTTATACTCTAAATATTGATGTTATATACTATTTATCTCAAAAAAAAACTCTGACGTTTCAATATTTTATACACTGGTTATCTTCAGAAATATCAAGATAAATTCCTACAATGTTAAATTAACATTTTGATAATATAAAGATTGTTCAGAAATAAATTAACTTTTTGATAACATATAGATTGTCAAGTAATATGAGGAATGAAAATTGCTCAAATTTTGGGCTAAGGTCTTCTTTCCGAGTGAACCATTCAACAACGAAAACCTATTATTGTCTCATGGAATTGATGATCAAACCATTGTTGTCATGGATGCCAAAGAATTCATTAGAAAAAAAAATGTCACTGCAACCAAAAAAAGTCAAACCTGTCATCGCAAAACCAAATGCATTACAGCCGAAAATGCTAGGATTAATATATACCACTTCATTGCCTCCCCCTAGTTGTGGAAGATCCAACTATTCAATCATATTCCCTCTAGCTACTACACCTACCAAACCATATAAGAAATCTCACCATCGGTAACAAGAAACAAGAAATGGCTAAGATTCTCCACTCCAATCCTCCCTCGTCTCTGGCATCATATCAATTTCGGGTTTGAATCCTCTCTTGTCTTTGGAATCATATCAATTCCTGGTTCTAATATTTATTATTCATAATGGCCAGGTACCTAAGAAACAACTGCATGTTATCACTTTGAAATGCTACATGTCAACCATTTTGCATGAAGAGCATGTAGGTGTTGCATGGAAGCCATGGGTAAATGGTTTGAAAGGACGTGGCGATAGGCTGGGGGGTTGATTTTTACAAATAAATTTATTATCGGCGGGTCATGAAGTTGGAACTAGTATATGAAGTTGGAAAACACACAACCCTAATATTTTTTATATTACATAACTATTATTGGAACTAAGCAAAGGAATATGTTTTGGATCAATAAATATCATGGTGGTAGAAATATGAGAATGTTGAGCTCTAGTAAGGCTTCAATATGGGTTCTTATCACTCATTGTTTATTAAAAATGGAATAACAACTATCCTCCTAGTCATCTCTAGCTTTGATACAAATTAAGATATCAGAATGGAATTCTTGTCGATCCCTATCATGGGTCTATTAAATATTCATTTTCTTTTATTTACCACTATATACTAAATGCGTAGATCACATAATATTTTCACTTGTCGAAAACA
Source organism: Picea glauca (assembly GCA_000966675.3). Classification (NCBI taxonomy): domain Eukaryota; kingdom Viridiplantae; phylum Streptophyta; class Pinopsida; order Pinales; family Pinaceae; genus Picea; species Picea glauca. The sequence goes on from JZKD02S0550781.1 coordinate 185,097, forward strand.
AAAGGACTTCAAGGATCCATGTATTTTGAATCCTTTCAACACATGCTAAGTTGCATGAAGTGGCTGCAGTCGCTCACTGGAGATCAACTACCTAGTTGGTTGAATTTGAGTTTCCACTACAATTAAGCAAACAAAGTTTACATGATATTGGATTAACTACTTACAACATATTTTATGTTAACAATAGTAATATCTAATTAAATTAGAAGCTGTTGCACAGTTTTTTCACTCGGAAAGAAAATGATTTCATGTATGCAAGAACCCAAGCCATCAAGTGTTGTTGCTAGTTTCATGTATGTGTTTTTGATGATGCTTTCACAAGAATTACCTTATGCTCGTGAAAGAAACACAACATGGACCTTGAACCTTGATGGACACTCACTTACTGCCTTTTGGGTAGGGAATTTTCGCTCTGCAATCCTTGTTATTATGATATCATAGAGAAGACCACGACAAGAGAATAATTACGAAGTAATTGGGAAGCATAATGCTAGAACAACTTTAATATGCATAGATGTATGAACTGTGTAATGTATACATATTATTTTAATTGTTAAAAAGAAAATTGTGACAAAGTATATTATGATTATATTTATAATATGGAATAAACATGATCATAATTATAAAATGAAAAACATATAATTTGAAATGTAACAATTAACTTTTGTAATGTAATGCTAGACAAGAGGAGGATTCATCTAGAGTTTTCATTGGCATTCATTTGGTGTTTGATTTCTTACTAGAGGAAGTTGGGGAGCATATTGTCTTGCGCAAGGTGTTTACGGTGAATTTCAGGAAGAGGCCGAGTTTCATATTCGTAGGAACCAGGAGAGTTAGTGCATATAAAAAAATATCTCCCCCTCCTAGGTTGAGCATGAGTTGTACTGTGAGGCCCCACTAGACACACCATAGTCGTCCCATGAGGACCTCTGCAAATTGGGGTTTTGTTGGCACAGGGGCAGACCCAGGGTTCAACGCTTCAACAACTCACCAACAAAACCCTAACTACCAGCCCTTTCGGCAACAACTGCGAAGCAGGTGAGGTTTCACTCAAGGTAGAGGCAAGGGGGGTTGCAGAACTCAGGTGTCTACAACCAAGCTAGGACATAGATCTGTGATTACAATACTTAACAGAGCACTTAGATAACAACATGCATTAGTTCTTGAGCCTTATTCACATCGCATATTAAACCCTTATTACAGATCAACACAGTAACAATACAGATCGAGTACTTTCCATCACTTCGCACATAGAATTAGCTCAGATTTAGCATTCATTCACATCATTAATCACTAAGCTACACCATCAGATGCATTCATTATACATAACATCAACAAAACTAAGCAAGTAATCACATAAACAACATCACACAAAGCATATCAAGACACGAGATATACGTGGTTCACCCCAGTGTTGGGCTATGCCCACCAAATTCTTATTATTTTTTATTATTCTTCAAGATCCTTACATTCTTCTGCTCCTGTGCATAGAGCCACAGATCCCAACTTCGCACTAGACAGGTGATTAGCGCACAACGCACTAGATCCACCTTCCTCAAAATTAGGTGAAGGCACAAAGCCAACTCCTTGATAGCACAAATCCTTACACAGTCTGTCTGCACAATGCACTTACAACTTCTTGCATTGATCCAATATTAACCTACTATGCATTTATCCACTAGTTGTTATGCACTAAGTCGATTCTAGTACTTCTTACATCACTAGCTACTTATTTATACATTTACACAAAGGCCTAAAACATGGGTAAACCCATGGGCCGACATCCCATACCCTTTACATAAACCCTAGAACGCTTTTATGGGTCCACAAACCTGCAAAATGTGTGAGATCTTGCGATCTCTACTCATCCTGGGTGCTCCATCTTCGACCAACATGTCGAAGTCCCAAAAATGGTCAAACATGACCAATGTTTCCTCAAAGCATGGTCAAGGGCCAACAGGTCCCCAACACTCACTTGTGACTCGTCCCGAGTCACTCAGATCTGGGAAACATTGCTTCAAAGGCCTTGAGATTAGCTTGAGTTGCCTCGACTTGCTGCTTTGCCAGAGCTTCCTACTCGGTGAACCACTAAATCACTTGATTGGTAATAGGCCCTTCCAAGCACTGTTCCACTGTCACAACTAGTTGGTCTAGCTGCGAGCCTTGGCCTTTGATCTCTTCAAAAAGCGTGCAGGCTTCGTCCTACACCAGTTGGAGTCTCGGTGTCACCTTCATGACTTTTCTCTAGATAGTCGTAATATTTTGTTGGACTGCCCACTGTTCATGTGATCTTTTCATCTTGTCGACTGCAGTAAGCAGCTTCATCTACACTTGCATGGTGGATGCCTGTTGTTTCTCCTCCTGGAGTTGTACTTCTAATTTCCTTAGCTCCAGATCTTCTGCAAGGCGCTCATAGGTCTGCGCACTTCGATCACTCAGTTGCTTACACTCTGAGGTGAGTATTCTGATTCTTTCTGCCATGTTCTTGGCAGCTTCTTCCCTTTGGTCGCGTACTTCTTCCAGAGTGCTTGGCACGACTTGGATCTCTAGCTCCATTACCCTTTCTTGAAGCTGTTGAATGGCCTTAGCGAGCTTCCCCAATTGTATCTCGACCGACTCTTCTTCCTCCTGCACCAAGACCGACACGGAGCGAAGTGATTTATTTACTGTCTCTTTGATCGCAATATGCTCTGTGAGTAGTTGGTATTTTTCTTCCTGTATCTTCGCATTGTTCTGCTCGAACTTCGCCTGAATTTCATTTTTATCCTTCTACGCAACTCGAAGTTTCTCTAGGACCTCCTCCTTTTCTTGCTTCAAGGCCTCTGTGGCCTGCTCCTTTTCTTCTTGGACTCGACGAATTCGAGCCTCTGTTGCATCTGCTAATCTTCGTAATTGGGTGGGTTCATCCCCCAATTCTGCAATTTCTGTTGAAGAAGGCACAGTAGGTATTGCACGGCTCGAATGGATATCTTGTTGTATGTCCTTAATCTCCTTCTCTATTCTATCATACAATGTTTCTTTCTTTGCTTCATGTCTCTGCAAGATATCCTCTGAAGAGTCCTCTACGGTTGCGATGATGAGATCGACATCGTCCACTATGAGCACATTCTTTAACTGAGGCTTATTGGCTCAGGTCTTCTTCCATGTTGAGGGATTCTGCGGAGAATCCTTTCTTTTCTTTGATGTTTCGGCCTCAGTAGGGGGGTCCTTTGGCGGTGTCACTTCACCTTTTTCTTGATTTTCTCCCTCTTCCCTTCCTTCTTCTTGGTTCACTTCGTCTCCTCCTCCTCTTGCGGGAGATTCAGGCCCACTTTCCTTCAATGCGTTGTCCTCCTCATCACTTTCTATGTTCTGGACATCCTCCTTTCTCTTCTTTTTCTTCTATCCATCATGTTCAACTCGGGTGACCAATGGACTTTCGATGATGTCAGGGTCAGAGAGTTCTGCATCTTTGACCGGTACAAGGAACTCTACTGGCCATTCCTTAGTGATCTCTTCCATGTCTCCATCGGTCAACTTATAGTAGGACTGCATCTCCTCCTTGCTTTCATCCCTACACGTGGTGATGTAGATAAAGTGTCGATCTGTGCAGAACTTCGCTAGCATCCTGTATTAATGAAAAGTATTCGAGGTAATTCATGGGAATGCTTCAGCTATAGGTAGTAAGCATGGAACACCGCGTTCGATTGCCACTGCTTTGCCATATCATCTATGTACCAAAGGGCAGAGAACCTTGCGGCCAATGACTCTGATGGCTCAACTTTAGGGAATTTATCTCCTTCCAGCATCTGCCAAGTGACAAAGGTGATTAGTACCAGTAGCCCACTGAAATAAAACTCATATCTCTGATCTTGCGCTTCATGACAATCCTTCTCCAACTCATTGACGAGGTATCTCTCCCAATTCCTTTGCATTCCTTCGACGCACTTCCCTGAGAGGTCTACTACAAACCCAGTGACCTGTGTTGGACTGTTATTTTTGACGAGCTTTCTAGCTATAAGCTGACAAGCTAGGTGCATTGCGCCATCCTAGATGAAGGCTACCTTATAGCCTCGCTTTCCCTTCTCTACATCACCATAGTCTTCCTTTATGCGCTATGCTAGGGAGCGATCTCCAGCCTTCCCTGGGTAGAACATTTGAGGGTCCGGTCCCTGCATGCTCAATCGACAGTGATGCACCTATCAAGCCATATATAGCCTCTGTGATAACATGATAGGAGGAGTTTAACGTAGGATTTAACCTCCTGATGTTAGCCAAAGTGAGGGATCTTCATCACGTTCAAGATTATCGACTGCACAAGCTCCTTTATCCATGGCTAGGAGACTATGTGTTGCTTCTTCCCAGTTGTCTTCATCAAATAATGATGCAACACAAGCATCACATAGTTCTTCTGGTCTCTGAGGTTGAAATCATTGTTCTTTAGAGCTAGAATATGTCCTAAATGTGGTCCAACTGCGCATATCCCCTTCGGGAGGTACGCAGTGATCAACGTGTATTCAAAATCCCGTGGGATGTTGTTGCATTTAACCACGCTAGCCAAAGGCGGGATGTAGTCTGGAAAGATCGACGGGATCTTCTTCGCATTAGCCAGATCATCACGGTGCTTGTTTCGCTTCTCAGCAGTGCGACAAGAACGTCATCCAGTCGATGGGGATGCTTACAATCCGCTAGTCAATGATTCCTATATTCCCATAGACATGACTCTCTTATTCATGAGGTCTCAAGTATTTCCTCCACAGACTTCTCTACTACACTAGGTTCGCCCGACATGCACACTTGTAATCAAATAACTTGGGTAGGCGAACAGAAAAATGAGGTAATCAGGCGGATGGCGAGGTCTAGAAAGCACAACACTATACAATGGATTCTATGTTAGCTCGGATATCACGATTTGCAAAAACTAATCTCGGCGCAGCGTCTGATGGGTTAAATAAGAAACATCGTAACAGGTTCCTCCAACGGGTAGGAATTCCTTAATCAATACGGATCCATCCATTATGGTGTGGTCTCAACGTTCCAATGGTGATCTTTCCGCCAATAACTGCATTTCTAGTCATTATGGAGCATTAGTCTAACAATCGGGGCACCTCCAATGGTCACATACCTTCGTCATGGCGAATTATCATTTTTCGTCGCTCTGGTATTTCGGCGAGGTTCAATTTCTTCAAGCCTGCCTCCTGGCTTCCTCTGTTGCGTTCCTTATTATTTGATCCTTCTCAATCCAAGTCTTTCCTAATAAAAGTGGAAAAGGAGCGTTGTTCTCAGCAAACTAATAACTTCAAAGTTCTCTTATGTTTATGTTTTGTGAGCAATCATAAGTATATTAGTAACTCTTCCACATAGGGTTATCATATTTCCTTTAAACAAGCCTATTCTTCCCAATGAAGGTATCATAATAGGCTTTCCCAAAATTTCCCAAGTGCTTTATGGCATAATATTCACATGTGTTTCTTCATCCAATACATAGTCTATGTCGAAGTCTTCTATTCTTGTAACTATGCGTTGTTTTTTATTTAAGGATCTCTGGTAAATTGATTTCTTTGTGATCATCCATTTCTTCTTTTAACTATTTTAACATAGTATCTGACTCTTTTTCTGTGTGATTCATTAACATATACTTAGTTTCTTGACCTTATTTATAGTCTTCTTGTCTCATGTTCATCTTTTCAACTTTAGCAATCATCCTTGGAAACTCCTCAACCTCATGACCAATATTTTTACAACAAAGACAAAGAGGGCCTATACCAGGCCATTCTTTAGCAAGATGTCCCTGTCTTCTGCAATTATAACACAGTGTCAATCCTCTCTTTCTTTTAAACGATCCCTAGCCTTTCCTGTATTGTGCACTGGGATCACAGTGATGGACTTGCATTCTGCAAAAATTCCTTCTAGATTCCTACATCCACTTATTAGTCCAAAAATTCATTCTATGAATGGGAATAACATATCTTTCTCTATTTCTATCAATTTATTCAGATCAACTCTTTCTTCTAATTGTGCCCTAGTTTTCAGACTAAGACAAGATCTATTAAACATACCTAGATTCATACTTTCAAAGAAAAAATTTCCACTTATCTTACCTTTACCAAAGAATAAATATTTAATATATTACCTTCTTTCTTCAGATCCAGTTCCTTTCTTAGCACTAAGCTTCACAAGTCAAGTAGAATATTGCGCACTACAACAACAGATCTATGCACAAAGCTTTCTTTTCTTCAGTTCCCAGCAATCACAGTTTCAGGTCTCGACAACAGAACCATTTGTTGGCACAGGGGCAGACCCATGGTTCAATGCTTCAACAACGCACCAACAAAACCCTAACTACTGGCCCTTTTGGCAACACCTACGAAGAAGGTGAGGTCTCACTTGAGGTAGAGGCAGGGGGGGTTGCAAAAATCAGGTGTCTACAACCAATATGGGACACATATATGTGATTACAATAATTAACAAAGCACTTAGCCAACAACATGCATTAGTTATTGATCCTTATTCACATCACATATTAAATCCTTATTACAAATCAACACAGTAACAATACAGATCGAATACTTTCCATCACTTCACACATAGCATTAGCTCAGATTTAACATTCATTCCCATCATTAATCACTAAGCTACACCATCAAATGCATTCATTTTACATAACATCAACAACACTAAGAAAGTAATCAATTAAACAACATGGCACCATATCAAGACATAGGATATACGTGGTTCACCCCAGTGTGGGGCTACGTCCACCAACTTTGTCTTCTTTTTTATTAGTCTTCAAGCTCGTTACATTCTTCTTCTACTGTGCACAGAGCCACAAAGCCAAAATTCACACTGGAAAGGTGATCCGTGCACAACAGACTAGATCCACCTTCCTCAAAATCAGATCAAGGAACATAGCCAACTCCTTGATAGCACAAAGCCTTACACAGTCTGTCTATACAATGCACTTACAACTTCTTTCACTGAGCCAATATTAACCTACTATGCACTTAGCCACTAGTAGTTATTCACTAAGCCAAGTCTAGTACTTCTTACATCACTAGATACTTATTTATACTTTTACACAAAGGCCTAAAACATGGGTAAACCCATGGGCCGACATCCCATACCTGTTACATAAACCCTAGAACCCTTTGCTGGGTCCACAAGCCCACAAAATGAGTGAGATCCTGCGATCTCTTCTCCGCCTAGGTGCTCCATCTTCGACCAACCTGTCGAAGTCCCAAAAATGGTCAAACATGACCAATGTTTCCTAAAAACGTGGTCAAGGGCCAACAGGTTTGCATCCATCTTCCAGACCGGGGTTGTGAGGAGCTCTGGAAAGGAAGGTTGACTACAGATAAAATTGTTGGAGCAAAGCAAAGGAAGGCTTGGTAAGCCTTGGTTTAGTGGTCACCATAGTTTTCCATCATTCAATGTTCCTCTTGTGTGTTTCTATAGTATATTGTGTAGCTATCCAACAACCATTAGATTTGTGTGCTCAATAGTATTTTCTAGCTATTATTACAACCATTAGATATCATAGTACTAGTTTTTGGGAGTTGTCATCCATAATAAGATGCCATGAATATCTGCTCCATTCTTGTGTAATGAATGTATGATATATGTTTGACAATATTCCTCATTGAGCAACTATCTATAAGAAGTTAACAATACATTCGCATTACAAGAAACAACTAATCCTGAATGAAAACTATTAAATTCCCTTCTAGCCTAGTTGGGAACATTACAATCAGGTACTGGCTGATTGTAATTCAGGTGGTGTTGGAATGGGTCGATACCCAGTAGGTTGATATCAACATGTAAAGTATCGACACAGAGAGAGAAGTTAGTGGTGATGAGCACGAAGGGGTCAAGGGATGATAAGATAGGGGCCTTGTTGGATAAATTACCATGTGGGTGTCATGTCATTAGCCATGTTAGTAGCCAAATATGCTCTAGTTGAACCACATGGATTCCACATGTGTGCCATGTACGTGCCATTTGGATTCCACGTGGGTGCCACATGGGCATGAGAGGGTTTAGGCAATAAGGCTTGAGATTTTAGGAAACTATAAATTTTTATCCAAATCTTGGATTTGAGCATGGTTACAGTCATTGGAAATCTCTTGATGAGCAAAATACAATGATGCACTCAAAAAGAGGCTTCGAGGTGGATAAGAAAAAGTAAATTTTGATACCCCACCCCTTTAAGAGAACCTAGAGGACGGGTAGGTTACATAGTGGTATCAGAGAATGGTTACAACACTTGGGTTGTATGGGCTCAAGGTTCAATGGTAACAATAAACCATAAAATATATCATTTAATTTAAAAGAGTTTATATAAATTATTAAAAGGGATAAGACATATTTTTCCCTTCTTGGTTGCTTGAATTTTTCATGGCTAAACTAATGCTTTTGGTTGCTTGATTACAATTATGCAGAATTTTTTAGTGTTGGTTATACTCTAATAAAGATTGTTTGGTGATGCTTGTAGGGGAATGAAATTCCATTTATAGGTCGTGTATGACAATGAGTACCTTTCCCGGGGAAAATGTTTTATATATTTATAAAATGTTATTTTGAGTGATCAACTAACAGTAGTGGTTGTTTAATCACATAAGAAGTCACAACAATAAGATAAATGGTAACCTATCCTAGGATGCAAGATACTTCCCATAATATATAAGAAGAGTCACATGATATGAGGGTGGTGGAAACTCCTCCAAACTTAGCATAAATTGTAAGGAGTTTAATGGTTGAGATTAAAATCTTTAAGGATGATAATGAAAGGCTCATTAGAGAAAAATAAATAAAACTGAATTAAATTAAATATTGTTGCAAATCCTATCCAATATCCAAAGATAGTTGCAACATGGACCAACAACTAGTGATATTGAGAGGCCTCGGTCCAAGAAGACACAAAGACCACCAGAAATTCAAAAGCATAGTCCAACAAACAATAATATATGGAAAAGTACCTCGAAGAAGGAACAACAAGGTACCAAGAGGGATGCATCCAAAGAGGATTCATCCATGAAACCCCCTAGTGAGAAGACACAAAGATCAAAGGAATTGTCTAGTGATGAGGTTATTTTTGAGTCTCAAGGAAAGAGGAAGCAGAAGAATCATTCAAAGAGTTCCATACCCGAAGAATTCAAGAAGGCTAAGCCACCTAATTTTGATGAAGAAATCAAAAAAGGGGAAGAAGTAGAGGCATGGTTATTGTGACTAAATAAAAAATTTAGGGTTCATGACCACTTTAATAACATGAAGGCTAGAGTATCCATATTTAACCTGAATGGAAAAACATCAATTTGGTGGGAGGATCCTAAAAATGTAACAGGTATCCATGAGAGAAAGTTAACTTGGAAGAAATTTGAGGAATGCTTCAGGACAAATTACATATCTAAGAGGTACTATGATGGAAATATAAGGGAGTTTCATGAACTCAAGTTGGGAAGGCTCAGTACGGAAAATTATGTGAACAAATTTCTTGAGTTGATGAGGTGTGTACCTTACATCAAGGATGAGAAAGTGAATATGCAACGTTTTCTTAGTGGGATGCCATGGTCTTTCCAAGATTGGATTGAATTTGATGAACCCAAAACACTTGAAGACACCATAAGAAAGGAAAAGTGTTGCTAGGAGAAATCCACACATAAGATGGAGAAAAATAAGGTGTGGAATAAAAAATACAATATGGGAATCAAGAGGAAAGGATTCAAATCCTAAATATTTAAAAATTATGGAAGGAATACCAAGTCACATTTTTCAATTGGAAGTGCACAATACAATAATTTTCCCACCCAAAGTGAGAATAAGACTTCTGGAACAACAATAGAAAAGACTGAAGACCCAAAGAAAGGGCCACTAATATTTTGGGGGTGTGAAGAAGAGCACCTGTTGAGGGACTGGTCTCATAGACAACATAATAATAGAAGGGTCTATAATGTCCAAGAAGCCAATATAGTCAATGATTTGGCTAGGAGCATCCCACAAATCTATGCAATGTTTGAGAATCAACATGCAGATCACCAAGCTTCAGTGGTGGAAATAGAAGGTAAACTTTCCAACCGTCCTATTTCAATTTTAATTGACCTTCGATCTAATTTGAGTTAAATTTCTCCACAAGATGTTGAAGCATGTGTTTTAGAGAAGGAAAAACATAAGAATTCATGGATGGTACAACTAGCCACATGAACCAAAAGGAAGGTAACTGAAGTTATTAAAGAATTCCAATTTGACATGAATGGGATGCCCACACAAGTAGTCCTAAATATACTTCCATTCAGGTCATATGGTTTTCCTGATTGGCATGGATTGGATGGCTACTCATAAAGCCAAACTAGACTATTATAATAAGAAATTTTAGTGTGAATATGAGTAATGAAAGAAAAGAACCTTACAAGGGGTGTAGAAACCTATATTTGTTAGAAATATTTCAACACTACAAGTAGATAATTGTTGTAGAAAGGATTCCCCTTATATTCCATACAAGTGATAGAATCAGTTGAAGACAATAAGACTAGTATTGAAGATAAGCCAGTGTTAATGGAGTAAAAATATGTGTTTCTAGAAGAGATATTGGTGTTACCCCCCAAGAGGGACATTGATTTCTCAATTGAACTCATGTCAGGAGCAATACCAATGTCTAGATCTCCGTATAGAATGAACACACCAGAGTTGGTGGAACTTAAACTATAGTTGAAAGAAATGTTAGAGAAAGGATACATAAGGCCTAGTGTGTCTCCTTTAGGAGCACCTACCTTATTTATTAAAAATAAGGATGTCACACTTATATTGTGCATTGACTATAGATAATTGAATAAAATGACTATCAAGAATAAGTACCCACTATTGATGTTTGGAAAACATCAAGAAGACATTCTCCTAGATTAATAATTCATAATATAATTATTGATTATTAAATAATATAAATAATAAGTAATAATAAATAGTTATTTATTATCCAAGGGATTCATCCTTTCATGGATGGTCACCATATGTTCTCTATATATGGAACACTCATCATTGTAATAAAAAATATTTCATATATCATCTTATATAGAAAAATCAACATGGTATCAGAGAAGGACTGGGCTTGACTCCCTCATGTGAGGGCCCAGGAAAATCAGATGTTTGTTGTTTTGTTTTCAATAATGTGTTATTTGTCCATTCATTTGATGAATATGTATGGATTCAAGTGTGATACCTTCGAGACAGTCATGTCTAATCTTTTAGAATTGTAAAGGGCGAATTTGAGCGTGATTGAAGATGGGATGATGGTCATGTACCTGGGTTGGGTAGGTGAGAGTGAATCGATGGTAGTGCAAGAATTGGAAATTTGTGATGGTGCACCACATTCTAAAGGACAGATTAGCAAGATATCAGGGTCCGTGCGATGTATCATTGTGGACTGAGGATGAAAATTTCATTTGTGCTTGTTTACTGTTGAGAAATGTAGCTATTTTTTCCATATACTCTAAAGTATTCTCGGATGATTAGGGCTCAACACATTTGAGGCAAGAAAAGAATTTTTTTTTCTCCAAACACAACAACATACAAATCCTCATAATGATCTTTAAGAAACAAGGTAGTGGCTCTCTCGTTTCCTATCCAGATATTCACGGCTTCAAGTTTCGAAACGAGAGCCTTGGTGGCCCAAGGAATATCCGTCTCGACATACTCTGCAAACAAAGAAGTATTATGACTTGAAACAACCATTCTTCTCTTAGGCATAGGCCAAAGTGCCCCACTCCTGGTGTTTCAAACCCGTGATGTACTGTAGGGAATGACATGTGTTCAATGTGGGAAGGAACAAATAAAGAATCACTATGTATGGTGGGTTTTGCAATGGAATTTTCTCGGCCATTTTGGGTGAAGTGGATACTCACGATCTAGATTTTTAGGAGGGAGGTGAGATAGGCGTTGGTCCATCTGGTGAGAGCGGGCTAGTGTTGGATCCCAATGGTGATGATGTAGGGATTGTTGGGTATTACAAAATCTCTGATAAATTGGAGAGAGGAAGGTGGAATGTGAAGACGTTCACATTGGGGCCTGATCCTAGGGAGAGATCTCAAACCTCTTTCCATAGATTTGTGAGCCCTCCTTCTTCTTCTATGTTTGTATTCTTGAAATTTTTGGAACTACCCATGTCATCTTTTTTTCTGGAATATAGTCCAAGTTGGGATTAGGGCCACCAATGATATTGGAAGGAAAACCATAGTTGTAGTAATAGAAGACAAGCTTCGAGGACTAAGGGAAGATGAGATTTGGTTGTTAAGCATGGCGTTCCCTGGAAATTACCATCATAGATATCTATGCCTTTGGACACATAGATTAATGGATTGTCATTGAAGAAGGAATATGTGAGATAAACACCATATTATGAATCCTTGGAAGTAGTTGTGAGTATACAATGCTCGTATAATTGATGGAAATTCAATTGTGATTTCCAAGTGGATATACAATATCAAACACACAGCTGACAGGAGCATAAAGAAGCACAAAGTGAGATTTGTTTCTAGAGGATTCTCTCAGGTGGAGGAAATAGATTATGAGGAGAAATTTTCTCCTATTTCTTGATACACTTCTATCTGGAAGATTATTTCCCTTGCTGCATCCATGGGTTGGAAACTACATCAGATGGATATGAATACAACCTGTCTAAATGGAGAGATTGAGGAAGAAGTATACATCAAGAAACCAAATGGTTTCATGATACATGAGAAGGAGTCTCATGTGTGCAGGTTGAAGAAATTCATATATGGACTCAAGAAGGAACCTCAATCTTTCTATGTGAGGATTTATCGACACCTGATGAGTTTGGAATTAAGAAAAAGTGTTGTTGATCCCAAACTATACTACAAGACTATTAATGGCGAGTCTTGTTGAGGAAAAGATATGAATTGATCTTACTCAATCATTTTCAGACCTTACTTGGCTAAAGAAAAGTAGATGGGAATATCACCCTATGTTTATAGCGAACACAAATGTATATCCTAACTCACAAATATTAATTACAAGTGCTTAGGATAGTCTTTTATCAACAAAAGCTTGCTGGAAATTCACTTTTCATGTATTTTTCTGAACATATCAGTTGTTGAAATAAATGTAAGAACAGAATTAAAGACACCAAGATGATACTCAATATATATGAGACAGAAAGTAATCCTTTATTTCATTCCAATTCACCAAAGAGTCAGTGTCTTTACAAAACTTCACACAGAAATCTTGGACCAAAGTCAAACTTAGAAATCCCCGATGGAACATACAAAAGGACCTCTGACAGAAAACCAAAATTGAACTCTAAAAGCTGGATCAGCCTGTCACAGATTGTTGCCCACTCGACTATGCAGAATAGCCTTTATCAGTCATGAAAATTGATTCATAAATAGACAAGTCTACACAGACTATCAAAGATAGATCAATACCTCTAAAGAACACATGTTTGAATGATTTGATTCAGCCTTGAATATTTCTTACTAATAGGTGGGACCCCCTTGTGACTCATTTAGTGATAACAATCATCACATCATAACATAATCCATTTGTTAAAAAAACACACCCCTTGTGCCTCCCTTCAAAACATATTTTCCTTTAACAATTTTAGCTCATAAACTTGAAAATATTTCAAAATAATACTCATATATCCAAAATAAAACATGTTGTCCAAAATCCATGGAGTCCACTTTCATAAAACAATAAATAACATAAAATTTAAAAACCATATTTTCCAATTTGTGAAGCAACCCTTCCTTGGTTGTTGTTATCAACTCTTGATTTCCCTAAAATTGCCTTGAGTTGGGCAGAGCCTTTAGGCTTTATCACACTAATCACGCGGGAACAATCATCCCTCAAATGCATCCGTGAAGACATGGATTTGTCAAAGTCATCGGAGGGTGAGGAAGGGGCAGTAGCAACTTTTCCTTTATCAAATGCATGGTGGGCTTCAGTCTTCAATATCTTGCCGACATGGGAGGATTGCACTGGTGAGTGGTTAGGGGCATCTTGGGAAATGGGGTTCAAAAGTGGGGGAGCATGCAAGGTTAAGTTTGGCCATCCATGGTGTTGGGAGACTATCGGGTGAACAATATCCTGCCACCCATCATTTTATGGGACTTCAGGCTATAAAGATACATGAGGAGGCAAAAGTATACTGGGGGTTTGAGGGGATTGGATTTATGCCTTTTAGGCATAGATTGGACTATTCCCTATCCAATCCAATTAAATAACCCAGAATCGAAAAATTGGCCAAGCTCTTCGGAATCAACATCAAAATGTATTGAGAACCTAGGCCTCCTTGGGCCTCGGTTCCAGTTACCTCTACCTCTGTTTCCTCGGCCATGGCTTCCCCGACTGAAAAAGCTCATCTTGCATATGTTAAAAATTAGCAAATAGTCTTTTAAATAACCATGCATGACAACTCCTTAAAAATACGAAATAGATTTGACTCAGAATGTATCAGGCTCATGCAATGCAATCCATACAAACTGTTCTAATGTTAATCAATGAGTAGGGGGGTCAAAAAAATGTTTAGGGATACATGAGGGGTTTGTAATTAGTGAAAATATGATATAATGAAAGGGGGGAGATATGGTCACTGCTCAATGATAACAACAATCAACTGTAAGAAAACCAATAAACATCACTGCAATCCACATAGAATTCTACCACTTATATCCAATCTAACACAAAAATTTTGTTAGTTGTGATCAATATTAGAACAGGGGGTGAACAAAATGAATATGGGATATGTGAGGGGTTTATAATTAGAGAAAATGAGAAAATGAAGGGGAAAACAAACTTTTAATGTTCATGATATTAATCAAGAAATCCATAACATATTTTGCAATAAAAAAAATATGCATCGACCAACAATCAAATGATTGAGTAATAATTCCTATGTATTTGTTTAATTTCACTGTCCATTAATATCCAACATAGTGTCGCTACAAAACATAAGTAATTCACACAATTTGTAAGAGGTTATGTTCCTTTTATTCATACATTCTATATGTTATAACAATCAACAACAACACTTAATCTGTAACAAATAACATCCACCATTGCCATACATTTCCCCAATCCACTTCTATATTTGAAAGTAGTGTTTCCAAAAAATAATAATGAAGCCTCTACTTCTATTAATAGGGCCAATCAAGATCTATAATGATATTTGTTTCCATACATATATATGCAGTAGAAAGATCAAAATAATCAAGACCTCACATGCCACGCCTGAAAGGCAATTGACTATAACCAACAATCATCATTTAGACACAAGCTATCTAGGAGAAAATTTCTAAAACCATGTAACCATGCCACTGTAAAACAAGTATCTCGGTGCGACTTAAAACTGATCAAAACATCCCACACGACTGTCATCTACAATGATCAACTTGCAAAAAGACAACGCACTTAGAATTCAGGGGGTATTACTGGGCATACAAAACAAGCCATCCATATTATACGCGGTGCACAACTAAGAGAATTTCACAGTGTAATAATTCCCATAACCACACAACAATATATGACAATGATATAACTCAAAAACCTCATTCTAATCTATTTTTTAATTCGCCTCTGAGTGACCAGGCTGCACAAATTCAAGTGTATTCTCCCAACGAAAAAAGATGTAGTGGACATATCCAATCCAATCTTCTAATTCTCAAAAAAAAATCATCTACAGGATGCGACATGTGAGAACAACACCAAATCCCTGTGACCAATGCCAACCATTATCCAAACATGATAATCACCACTCTAACGGCTGTATAATAACCAACAATTCGGCACCGTGGTAAGGGAAAACAATCGAACAAACAAGCGTGATAACAGTCTATACTCACAAACCAAAATGAAATGACAGTGGTGCTTTCATAACAAAAAAAAACTAATTTTTGACAACAAGGTGCGCCTGTGAACCTTTTAGAAGTGAAATTGGCAATGCGGGCTCACACAATTTCCACAGAGCTATTGGCCAAAATTCATACTAACACTATTGCTATACAAATAACGGGTGAGCCCACATTCGAAGTAACAAGCCAAAATAATCTTAGCATGCTTGACAGACTTCTTATGCAGCTCCAGTATGGAGGGTTTAAGGGTTTTCATAGTATCCATCGCAGGAGGGAGGGGGCAACAACTAGGTGGAACTTCAGGGCTAAAGGCACACGCTCAAGGAGGACCATGATGCTCGTGAATAGGAGGAATTTCCTGGACATATTTGAATAGGGTTCTAATTAAACCCAAGAACCACGAAGACAATCATCCAGTCAGCCTTTTAAAGAAAAACCCTTGACAAAACGCAGTGGTAACAAAACTATCACCCAGGAAGACCACCAACTCTGATAAAATCACAACAATTTTACGTAGAACCATCTATTTTCCATTCAAATACGAAACCACACAGTTGCAACACTTAGGGCAACACAAACCCATACAACTGAGCCAAAACAATTTCATAACCAGAGTGAATTCAAGAATGGCCAAAAGAGACATACCTATCAATCGAAAACCTTAAGATGAGAAGCGACCGAGAGGTTTCACCCTACTGAAAATCCAAAGCATGAGCACAACGGCCAGATCAAACAATAGTTCGATGAGGGTGGCAGCCAACAGGAAGGGTAAAGGTGACGTGCAGTAAATGCACGTCGCCTCCACCCATATCACATTTACTCCATAGTACATGCCAACGATCCTTCATTAACACCATTAATAAACCAATGCATCAAGAATATCAACTCATTAAACCATAGCATAATCCAAGTTTCACACTCATCCATTTGTGTTGTTTCCTTGACACATGCACCACCCATGCTATAATTCAAATGAATTGCTTGACCACTATACAACAAAATCATCACCAATAGCAGAACCATGATGAAACATTGCAAAGCCATTACTTCCATAAGACACCAAGGTTTATAACATATGCATATCGTCTACCGATTGCATTAATCAACACATAACCCATGTATTATCACTTGCCAAGAATGTGCCACCAAAACTTCCACGATATGCATGTCAAAATTAACATTTTTTTTAAAATGTCATTTTCTTGTTAGTTAGGACTTAACCACTATCAACAAGTATTTCATTTATATAGTATCGCAGAGCTAGGTTTTTTTCCCCCTTTTTTCTTAGATACAGTTTTTACTTTTCCTTAAAATGCCCTTCTACAATTTTTACTAATATTTTTGTTGTATAGGTGCAAGAAGAACAAATGTCATAAATGAATAGCAAGTTGTAGTAACATGAAGGAACAACATCTCAAAGCTTAATTGATATCAATGAAAACCATATTTTCAAAAACCAAGTAAAACTTCGTAGCACATCATCCTAACATTGAAAATGATCAGGCCTGATTTTCAAAAGTTCAAGGGGGTCCCACCTACTAGCATTATTTAGTCTTATATAATAATAGGCTTTAGCAACACTTTGCGGGCGAAAGTACGTTGACATTTTCAATCATTAACAAACTGGAAACTCCACAAGGAAATTTGTTTTCAACAGATTGGAACTTAGAACTCAAGGTTTCACAGATCAATAATAGTAATCTCAAGAATACGTAACATGAATGATTATGCAACAGGGGGAAGTGAGCGTATTTAATGGAAAGATGACCAGGAATTTGGGAACAACTCATGAAAGTGTTAAGTATGCGGGGTTTTACCACTGTATGCATAATCATTTGAATGCATAATGCTCTCAACTTGAAATGGGGAACTTGGAGATTTGATCTTAAGATATCGATAGATGAAGAAATGGCAAGAAGAAGTAGGAAACAAAAAACTCTTTATATGACATCAGTGAAAACAAATATAGCAATTTCCAAGGGTCCTTTAGAGATGACAACATAATAGTTGTGTAAGCTTGATTGTTATAGACTAAAAAATGCTTGCAGGAGTGTCAATGTGGAAAAAATGATCCAACATCCTAATTCAAGCACTCTAAAAGATGATAAAGACCAAAATTCCAACAGAAATAATAATGCAGAAATCAAAACAACAACAGTAAAGATAGAACCATTCAGAAAGAAGAAAATAAAATTCAACTCAGAAAGTAGAAATCAAAGTGTTGTAAAGCAGAAAAGGAGCACAAAATTGGGAAGCAGAGCTAAACTACTAGTGTACATAAGAATACCATTAGCAAAAGATCTTCACGTTGGTCCCTCACAATATTTCAAACGATGACTGCTAATGGTGTGGGAAAACCATTGTCTCTGTAATTCCTTTAAAATTTCTGAGTTAGTGTCCAAGACAAAAGTAATATGGAAATGGCCTAACACTTGAAATCTTGATGTAGTTATCATCCCTTTGACAGATACGATTAAATCATCAAGATAAGCATGGACACTGACCAATTTATCGAAATTTGTGTGTATAGGCCTTCTCAAGGTGATACTTGTATCAAATAAGCCAGAGGGAGGCAATTGTATGACATTGTATTGCGATTAGTTGTGAAAGTGGTTTTGTGGATATTTTCCCCTTCTACCTTGATTTTATCGTAACCAAACAAACTGTCAGGTAAAGGCTCTAAGTGTAACTCTACATTCTATTGCAGAAACAATTTTATGCTGAGAGGGGGGAAAGGATTTCTCATAATTGCTGACCTGAAAGTCTGAAGACTAATGCAGGTTCTAATATTATCAATGGTCTTTGAAGCGGGTTCCCATTTGGAAACCCATTTAGGGTGGGCCAAAAATAACATCTCAGTCCTTGAGAAATTCCTCGACTCCCTATGAAAAGTTGCTTTCAATGTAGAGTTAACAAGTCTTCATTTTTTCCTAGCTGGTTTCATAGTATGATGAACAAGACCTAGATTAAAACCATGAAGATCCATATCAAACCAAGAAAAAACCTCTTGAAATCTACCGAGTAATTCAACAGACTTTAATCTTTCATTATCAAAACCCTGGACATTTATTTTAACGTTCAATGAAGATCTAGGTGTCCTAATGTTCATGGAGATGGCTTCAAACACCTTCAGTTGTAGCTCCTCCTCTTCCTGTTTATCTTTGTTTCCTACAATACTTAAGGAAAATGAACTCTCGGGAGGATTCAAGCCTTTAGGAAATTCATTATTTTCATTTTGAGTGACAACACAACTTCTTTCATTATTAGGGATGGCCTTCCATGATTCTTCATTTTCAGAAATGTATAAATGATGTAGAGATTGGAAAGCACAATCAGGTGAGCGAGGCAAGAGCTGATGAGTAGGAGAGGTTGCAAAGACAACTAATCGATCAATTATAGAATTCAACTCTTTCCTAACATGAGTGATGTTAAAAGTTAGGAGATTCAAGACAAGTGCCCAAACTGTTTGGGTATATTGTTCCATCAACTGGTTGCTGGGAAATCATATCTTACGTATCAGGTTCACAACAAGCTCATAATTTTTGAAAAATGAAAGGTGACCGCAACCAAGATTAAGGGTGTTCTCAATTCTTAACAACAAATCTTCCAATTCAACATCATTTCTTGAGCAAGCAAACTCCAACTTGTATGACAGATTATGAATCTTTCCTATAGGGGAAACCAAGATAATACCAGCCTCGTTACCCTCATTTGAGTGTGAACCATCGAAGTTCATACACCACAATTCATCCTATAAATCAATTCCTTCCAGAAGAATATTATCCTCTTCAGCAAATATGGAATACACTCCTAGATCTTCTTCAATATAGTGTACACTAGATTGCAAAACACTCTCTATGTAGGGTGAAATTATTCCTTCTCTAAGGACTATGATATTCTTTCCATTTTGAGGAACGGATAAATGTGTCCCATTGAGCGATAGGTATCCACCTGTTAGGGCTTGCCGATCTCTCCCTAATATAATTGAGTAATTGCTTACAAGCATATTGATCACCTGAATGTTGAGGGTTGTCCTTATCTCAGGATGAGCGCATAAAACCAAGGTTACATCCTTAATCTCACCTATGGTTGTTTGTTGTGGTATATTATAGGAGAGCATGCCTCATGAATTTTCATTTGTACAAGAAAAGCCTAGTTCTTCTATAATAATATTCAACGTCACACTTGGGCCCGAACCACCATCAATGAGGTAACAATGGGCAATTTTATCCATGATATTTACAAAAATAAAAAA
>JZKD02S0550781.1:221778-236676 GCA_000966675.3 Picea glauca
ATTAAATAATAACTAATAGGTGGGACCCCCTTGTGACTCCTTTAGTGATAACAATCATCACATCATAACATAATCCATTTGTTAAACCAACACACCCCTTGTGCCTCCCTTCAAAACATATTTTAATTTCACAATTTTAGCTCATAAACTTGAAAATACTTCAAACTAATACTCATATATCCAAAATAAAACATTTTGTCCAAAATCCATGGAGTCCACTATCATAAAAAAATAAATAACATAAAATTTAAAAACCATATTTTCCAGTATGTGAAGCAACCCTTCCTTGGTTGTTGTTGTCACCTCCTAATTTCCCTGAAATTGCCTTGAGCTGGGCAGATCCTTTAGGCTTTATATCACTGATCACATGGTAAAAATCATCCCTCAAATGCATCAGTAAAGACACGGATTTGTCAGAGTCACTGGAGGGTGAGGAAGGGGCAGCAACAACTTTTCCTCTATCAAATGCATGGTGGGATTCAGTCTTCAATCTCCTGCTGGCATGGGAGGATTACACTGGTGAGTGGTTAGGGGCATCTTGGGCAATGGAGTTCAAAGGTGGGGGAGAAGGAAAGGTTAAGTTTGGCCAGCCATGGTGTTGGGAGACTGTCAGGTGAACAATATCCTACCACCCATCATTTTCCAGGACTTCAGGCTGTAAAGAGACATGAGGAGGAACAAGTATATCGGGGGCTTTAGGGGCTTGGAGGAGAGGCCTTTCAAGCCTCGGTTGAACTATTCTCTATCCAATCCAATTAAATAACCCAGCATGGAACAATTGGCCAAGATATTCAGTATCAACATCAAAAATGTTTTGAGAACCTAGGCCTCCTTGGGCCTCGGTTCCAGTTACCTCTACCTTTGTTTCCTCGGCCATGGATTCCCCGACTAAAAAAACTCATCCTGCATATGCAAACAATTAGCAAATAGTCTTTTAAATAACCATGCATGAAAACTCCTTAAAAATATGAAATAGATTTGGCTCAGAATGTATCAGGCACATGCAATCCAATCCATACAAATTGTTCTAATTTTAATCAATGAGCAGGAGGGTGGAATAAAGGTTCAGGGATACATGAGGGGTTTGTAATTAGAGAAAATATGATATAATGAAAGGGGAGAGATATGGTCACTGCTCAATGATAACAACAATCAACTGTAAGAAAACCAATAAACATCACTGCAATCCACACAAAATTCTACCACTTCTATCCAATATAACACATAATTTTCCTTAGTTGTGATCAATATCAGAACAGGGGGTGAACAAAATGAATATGGGATATGTGAGGGGTTTATAATTAGAGGAAAATGAGATAATGAAGGGGAAAACAAATGTTTAATGTTCATGAGAATAATCAAGCAATCCATAACATATTTTGCAGTAAAAAAATATGCATCGACCAACAATCAGATGGATGAGTAATAATTCATGTGTATTTGTTTAATTTCATTATCCATTAATATCCAACAGAGTGTCGTTACAAAACATAGGTACTTCACACAATTTGTAAGAGGTTATGTTCCTTTTATTCGTACATTCTGTATGTTATAACAGTCAACAACAACACTCAATATATAACCAATAACATCCATCATTGCCATAAATTTCCCCAATCCACATCTATATTTGAAAGTAGTGTTTACAAAAAATAATAATGAAGCCAGTACTTTTGTTAATAGGGCCAATCAAGATATGTAATGATATTCATTTCCATACATATATATGTGGTAGAAATATCAAAATAATCAATACCTCACATGCCATGCCTGAAAGGAAATTGACTATAACCAACAGTCATCATTTAGACATAGGCTATACAGGAACAAATTTCCGAAACCATGTAACCATGCCACTGTAAAACAAGTATCTTAGTGCGACTTAAAACAAAGATAAACATCCTACACAACTATCATCTACAGTGATAAACTTGCAAAAAGACATCGCACTTAGAATTCAGGGGGTATTACTGGGCATACAAAACAAGCCATCCATGTTATACATGGTGCACAACTGAGAGAATTTCATAGTGTAATAATTCCCATAACCACACAGTAATATATGACCATGATATAAATCAAAAACCTCATTCTGAGCTATTTATTAAGTCTCATGTGAGTGACCAGGCTTCACACATTCAAGTGTATTCTGCCAATGACAAAACATGCAATGGAAATATCCAATCCAATCTTCTAATTCTCAAAAAAAAAATCATCTACAGGATGCAACATGTGTGAAAAACACCAAACCCGTGTGACCAATGCCAACTATTATCCAAACATCATAAGCACCATTCTAACGGTTGTATAATAACCAACAATTTGGCACCGTGGTAAGGGAAAACAGTCGACCAAACAAGTGAGATAACGGTGTATACTCACGAACCAAAACAAAACGACAGAGGCCCTTTCATAACAAAAAAAAACTGATTTTTGACAACAAGTTGCGCATGTGAACCTTTTAGAAGTGCAATTGGCAATGCGGGCTCATGCCATTTCCATAGAGGTATTGGCCAAAAGTCATACTAACATGACTGCTATACTAATAACGAATGAGCCCACATTCTAAGTAACAGGCCACAATAATCTTAGCATGCTCGACAGACTTCTTATGCAGCTCCAGTCTGGAGGGTTTAAGGGTTTTCACAGTAGCCATCGCAGGAGGGAGGGTGCATCGACTATGGTGGAACTTCAGGTCTAAAGGAAGGAACTCAAGGAGGACCATGATGCTCGTAAGCATGAGGCATTTCCTTGACAGAGTTGAACAGGGTTCTAATTAAACCCAGGAACCGCGAAGAAAATCATTCAATCAACCTTTTAAAGAAAAACCCTTGACAAAACCCAGTGGTAACAAGAATATCACCCAGGAAGACCACCAACTCTGATAAACTCACAACAATTTTACGCAAAACCATAGATTTTCCATTCAAAGCCAAAACCACACATTTTCAACACTCAGGACAACACAAACCCATACAACTGAGCCAAAAAAAATTCATAACCAGAGTGAAGTCAAGAATGGCCAAAAGAACATACCTGTCAATTGAAAACCTTAAGATGAGAAGTGGTCGAGGGGTTTCATTGTGCTGAAAATACGAAGCGTGAGCACAAAAACCAGATCAAACAATAGTATGATGAGGGTGGTGTCCAAGGGGAAGGGTAAAGGTGACATGCAGTAAATGCACATTGCCTCCACCCATATCACATTTACTCCATAGTACATTCCAACGAGCCTTCATTAACACCATTAATCAACCAATGCATCGAGAATATCAACTCATTAAACCATTTCATAATCCAAGTTCCACACTCAACCATTTGTGTTGTTACCTTGCCACATGCGCCACCCATGCTATAATTCAAATGAATCACTTGACCACTATACAACATAATCATCACCAATAGCACAACCACCATAAAAAATTGAAAATCCATTACTTCCATAAGCCACCAAGGTTTATAGCATATGCATATCGGCTACTGATTGCATCAATCAACGCATAACCCATGTATTATCACTTGCCAAGAATGCGGCACCAAAAATTCCACGATATGCATGTCAAAATTAACATTTTTTTTAAATTCCATTTTCGTGTTATTTAGGACTTAACCACTATCAAAAAGTATTTCATTTATATAGTATCACAGAGCTAGGTTTTTTTCCCCTTTTTTTCTTAGATACAGTTTTTACTTTTCCTCTAAATGCCCTTCTGCAATTTTGACAAATATTTTTGTTGTACAAGTGCAAGAAGAAAAAATGTCATAAATGAATAGAATGATGTAGTATCATGAAGGAACAACATATCAAATCTTAACTGATACCAATGACAACCATATTTTCAACAACCAAGTAAAACTTCCTAGCACATCATCCTAACATTGAAAATGATCAGACCTGATTTTCAAAAGTTCAAGGGGGTCCGAGCTACTAGGATTATTTAGTATTATATAATAATAGGCTTTAGCAACACTTTGCGAGTGAAATTACGTTGACATTTTCAATCGTCAACAAGTCCCTGATTTTTGTTCCTCTACGTTGATGATTTATTCCTCACCTGTACAAAGAGACTTGTTGAATGCAAGTATGTGTTGGCCTCTGAGTTTGAGATAAAGGACCTTGGTATGGTGTACTACTTCTTGGGACTAAAGGTGTGGTAGAGAACTGATGAGATCTTCTTGAGTTAGGGGAAATACATAGTTGAGATATTGAAGAAGTTTGGGATGTTGAACTATAAGCCCACGTCTACACCAATGGTGACAAATCTAAAGAAACTAAGTGTGTCCTCTTCCAATTCTGATGAGATTGATCTGACCATGTATAGAAAGCTTATTAAATCATTGATGTATCTGGGTAACACCATACTAGATATTTTCTATGCAGTGAGTGAACTTAGCCAACTTATGAGTCAGCCGAGACATACACACTGAATTGTTGCGAAGCATGTGTTGAGATACCTGCGAGGCATAGTTGGAAATGGTTTGAGATATACTTCCATTATTGACATGATATTGCAAGGATGTAATGACTGCAATTGGGTAGGGAGAAAAGTGGACATGAAGGGAACCCCTGGGTGTTGCTTCGCTTTGGGATCTGCCATGGTTTCTTGGTGTACCAAGAAACAAATTTTTGAGGCTTTGAGAACCATTGTAACATACGCAACCCCTTAAAGATCCCTTCTAGGGATGGGGCATCAAATTTTCTCTTTCCCTAGTTCATTTTTGGTCCCTTACTTAAGAAAAACCCTCTTAATCAACTTCCCCAAAATTTACATCTCTCACTATGCGCTTGAAACAACTAGCGGGGTCTTCCTCATGACCTCAGGCTAAAAACCATGAACTAAGACCATGTGTTAGCAAAGGTTTCGACACTTTGGAAGTTGCCAGACTTCAGGGGTTCCAAAATTGTTGTCAAATTCTAAATTGCCAAATAGCGGAGGGGATCAAAAATCCACACCCTCCACTGATATCTACAGTTAAAAGGGGGCTTCACTATTCAGTGTGAAACACTCCCTTCTCCTAACCCTCGAAGTCCCAAAATATTTCCATGTGGCTTAGCCCTTCGATGATCGACATTCGATGGTCTTCATTCCATGCGTTCGGCTTTTCGACGGTCAAAGATCTTCGTTGAGAATTCATTTTTACCATACTATGCCCAAACTCCCAAACTCTCGAAATTTCACAACGTGTCCTTGGCCCTTCGATGTTCGATGTTTTTTGTTGGACATTCCTAAATTATAACACGCCCCCAAAACCCTCAAACTCTTGAAGTTATTGAAACTCCTGGAGTTTCATATACATCACCAACCACGTTGGCTAGGTAGATACGAACCAAGAACTGACACATGATGAGGTTCGAGGGGTGACACATGTCCTCATTAGGGGGTGACACGTGTTATTCTCTAATAGTTTCAAGGGATGGGTGAACTAACCAAATCTGGGTGACACGTGGCACCTTGGTTGTGGGTCCATGTCACTCAGGATGATGTCAGTGGGCCACGTCACCCGCATCACACAGTTGATATTTATCCACATGGATCTGTATATCCATGGTCCTCATTACTTTGTGGATCCAAGATTTAGGGTTTACCGACTCCTCTCGACGTAAATCCATGAAATATCAGATCTGGCACCATGGTTCCTCTTCCTATCAACGACCAAGATTTATTTCAGCGTTCACGACTTCAGCGGTTTTCACACCTTGAAAACCCTTGGCCAAAATCCTCCAGAGTACGAAGGCTCCGGACCATAGGATCTCTTGCCATGTACCCATTCATCCAATGGTCCTCATCACTTTAATAGTTAGACATTCAGGAGTTCGGCATGTATCTCCTAACTTTCCTTCCGAACCACACCAAATCTATCACCATGTAAACCTAGCATCTACAACCAGTATTTACTCCAGCTTACAAAGATATGGGGGAAATCCGCACGTACCTATATTGCCTAATTACCCAAATGAATATATGATTGTTGATTTGTGGGCACGTTTCCCTCCCTTTTCAATGGTCCATATTTACTCTATGACTCTGGCCTTCGAGAGTTTCAGTGCTAGACCACTCCTAATCTCCCTAAGTATCACTTCGTCGAAGCGCTTAACGCCTCCATTCCTACATCCGATATAACAACTGAGAGAGATCCACACTCAATCCCATGATCAAATACCCTTGTCAATTCATGACTTCATCCTTTGGTTATTTTCAAGGATCGTGGAGTCACTAGTCCTGAAGTCCCGAAAGTGTTGGCCCCTTTTTGGACTAGCCCAGGGCTCCCAGACCCTGGTCACATGGATGCTTTGGAAATTCTAGGGGCTAAGATATAATCCTTTAGCAACAATTGGGTTAAGGATACATGCATGAGCCCTCGGTTAGATGGGTGGTTAGTCTAAGGGGAAACTATCTTCTCCCACAGAGAGGAACTTGACATTCCTTCTAAGGCAAATTCAAAGAATCACCAGGACTTAGTAGTTTCAATTATTCCTACCCCCGACACTCCTACTAACTCATATTCCATGACCCTCTA
This sequence comes from Picea glauca, assembly GCA_000966675.3. Lineage (NCBI taxonomy): Eukaryota > Viridiplantae > Streptophyta > Pinopsida > Pinales > Pinaceae > Picea > Picea glauca. The sequence continues at coordinate 228,298 of JZKD02S0550781.1, forward strand.
ATAGCTAAATTAAGATAAATCAAAGATCATATAGATATAACAGTATACATAAAACAAGGAGCATTTATAATAACTGTTCAAATATTGAAAGACTTAATCATAAACATAGACCTTTCATTATCACATCCAATATATTATACGGAGTATGAAAATACTTATCAGAACTAGAAAATTTGGAGTAACTACTGAAAGGGGTGCCCATTTCCTCCCAACCATAGGCACAATCACTAAGCTCTAATCCTTTATCAACAATTGGGTTAAGGATACATGCATGAGCCCTCGGTTAGATGGGTGGTTAGTCTAAGGGGAAACGATCTTCTCCCACAGAGAGGAACTTGACATTCCCGCTAAGGCAAATTCAAAGAATCATTAGGACTTAGTCATTTCAATTATTCCTACCCCCGACACTCCTACTAACTCATATTCCATGACCCTCTAATAGATAAATTAAGATAAATCAAAGATCATATAGATATAACAATATACAGAAAACAAGGAGCATTTATAATAACTGTTCAAATATTGAAAGACTTAATCACAAACATAGACCTTTCATTATCACATCCAATATATTATACGGAGTATGAAAATAATTATCAGAACTGGAAAATTTGGAGTAACTACTGAAAGGGGTGCCCATTTCCTCCCAACCATAGGCACAATCACTCCTGATGGATTTACCACTGGCCACCCCCAAGCTAGACCATGATGCTCTGAGAGAGATTCTTTCTCTTTGCTCCACAACAGTCAGGGACGAAGGTTACTCTCCTCCTCCCACAAGAACTGGGTGTCTGGTTTTATCTAATTCAAGCAAGGAGGTATGTACGAGTACTTCCTCAATCACTCGTCGGCCTCGTTTATCATCTTGTAGCCAAATCCTTTCCATGGCTTCTTCCGGATAAAACTAGCTTACTCCTCAACTTTTCCTTTCAACTTCTGAGTCGAAGTATCCTCCACTTCTCTTCTCGGGAGATTGTTTTCTCTACTCTCCTTTATGGCCCCCCTCTATCTCTGTCCCCGAATTAACTCATTTATTTTCTTCCTCAACAATTTTGCATGGGTCCAAATCTAAATTCGTGGTTAGGCCTAGAAGCCTTACAGATGGGTACCTGGCCTCATCTTCTCATTAACTCATGAGGATGGCCTTCCAACTACCAGCTTGACTGATAATTCATTTATGGGTCAGAGGACTGTTGAGAAATTACACCCAGTACGTATTGGTCTGGTGAGGGTCATATTATCCATACTTGGTTTCCCTTCACCATCTTTCTCATATCATCCATGATCTATCTTGGCAAACTTTCCCCCTTTCAGCGGTTGTGCAACACATATTCAAATTATATTAATAAAATAAATTCATACATTGACCCTTTTATACAAGGTTTCATCAAATCAAACATTCACACATATTTAGTTTTCCATAGTCTCTTGGCCGGTTATAGTTATATTTACAAACTGGGGAAATATTAGGTATTACAATCCCCTCCCCTTTAAAGGAACATCGTCCTCGATGTTCTATCTGTTGATGTGTTATGTATGTATAGAAGTAAACAAAAATGGATATGCATGTCTCATGGCATCCTCCATTTCCCATGTGGCCTCATCTGGGCCAAAGTGTTTCCACTACACCTTGACATGTGCAATGGTTCTATTCCTGAGTGGGGTTTCCTTCATGTCTATTAAGCATTGAGGTTCTGGTAGGAATTCTCCCTTGGGTTCCACCTAAATCACAGACCAATCAATAATATGATTAGAGTCATGTACATACTTCTTTAATAAAGAAACATGGAAAACATTATGTTCCCTCACTATGGGAGGGAGTGCTAGCCAATAGTCTACTGGTCCCAATCTATCCAAAAATTCAAAGGGTCCACAATACCGGGGTTCCATCTTGGCACAAGTTCCCATCCTCAAGGAGATTCTCCTAGGTCTAACTCGGAGATACAAATGATCCTCTGATTTGAACTCTCTAGGAGTCCTTTTCATGTTTGCATAGATCTTTTCTCTATCCCGTGCTATCTTCATATTTTTCCTGATCTGAATCACTTGATGTTCCATTTCCTTTAGCATATATGTCCTAATCGTAACTTTGTATACTGGGTTGTTCCAACTAATTGGAATGTTGCATTGCCTTCCATAGAGGGCTTCAAAAGAACTCATTTTTAATGACTCTTGATAGCCATTGTTGTAACAAAATTCTACTAGTGGTAGGTATTCCTCCCACTTCTTGGGTTGATGCATTACATGCATCCTCAACATGTCTTCTAATACTTGGTTTACCCTCTTTGTCTTCCCATTTGTTTGGGGGTGATAGGTTGTACTAAAGAGTAATTTTGTTTCAAAACCAACAAACAAAGATTTCCAAAAGTTTGAAGTAAAATTTGTATCTCTGTCGGATATAATTTCCTTAGGCATGTCATGCAGTCTGAATATCTCTTTCATGAAAATGTTGTCAATATATATTCCCTTGCAAGTTGACTTGATAGGTATGAAGTGAGAAACTTTGCTCAATTTTTCCACAAATACCATGATGAAATTGTTCTGTTTGGTTGATCTTGGTAATCTTGTGATGAAATCCATGGAGATGGTTTCCCATTTCCGTTCAGGAATTGGTAGGGGCTGCAACAAACTTGTTGGGTGTTAGTTCTCTTCCTTGACTTGTTGACACTCTAGACACTTAGCTAAGTAATCAACTATGTCCTTTTTCAATACGGGCCAATAAAATAGTTTCCTAGTGGCCATGATCATTTTCTGATAACCAGGATGACCAATATATGGTCTCTTGTGTAGTTCATCCATTATGAACCTCTTCAAGTCGTCACAATTTGGAATATATAATCTGCCCTTGTACGTCAGTAGGCCTTCATTAAGCATCAAATGACCTTCATACTTCGTCCATGTGGGCTCTTGCTTTAGGTATGATGTCACGATATGGAAAAATGAATATTTTTCTTGTGCACTTTTGACTTTCTCTTTGATGTCTGATTCACTAGTGCTTATAGTTGCCAAGTGAAATACTTTCATACTTATACTAAGGGTATCAACCACCTTGTTCTCCTTTCCTTTGATATGTTTGATTTTGAAATCAAACTCACTAAGGATATCCATCCATCTATCTTGTTTCACATTGAATTTTGGTTGGTCAAACAAATACCTCAATCCACTATGGTCTGTCATAAGTACAAACCTCCTAACTAAGAGGTAATGCCTCCACAATTTTAAAGCATTCACTATGGCCACCAATTCCATATCATGGGCCACATAATTGACTTCATTCTCATTCAACTTTATGGATTCGTAGAAAATCACATGTCCTTCTTGCATAAGGAATCCTCCGAGCCCTTCCTTCTAGGAATATGAACAAACAAGGAAGTCTTTGTTTGGATCTACAATCTTCAGTACATGCGCATTGGTTAGAATTTTTTTCATATCTTGAGATATTTATTGACATTCTAATGTCCAAATGAATTTAACCCCCGTTTTTTGAAGGGAGGTGATTGGGAAACAAATATTGGAGAATCCTCTTATGAATCTCCTACAATATCCTACCAGGACCATAAAGGATATGATATCAGATAAATCCTTTGGGGTAGGCAAATCAATGATGGATTTAATCCTTTCATGATCAACTGTCGCTTCTTCCTCAAAAATAACATGGCCTAAGTAATGGACTTGTTTTTGGAAAAAGTCACACTTACTAAGCTTAACATAGAGTTGATTTTCTCTTAACACTTGGAGTACTAGCTTGATATGTTCTTCATTCTCTTCCCTATTCTTGGAATAAATTAGGTTATCATCAATGAAAACTAACACAAACCTATCCAAGAACTTTTTGAATACATTATTCATTAAGCACATGAAAGTGGTTGGTGCATTGGTAAGCCCAAATGGCACCACCACAAATTCATAGTGACCATATTGTGTCCTAAAGGTTGTCTTGTGGATGTCTTCGTATTTAATTCGGACTTGATGGTATCTAGACCTCAAGTCAATATTGGAGAAGCTGGGAGCACCCCTTAATCGGTAAAACAAGTAACTAATTCTAGGCAAGGGATACTTATTCTTGATGGTCATCTTATTGAGTTGTCTATAATATATGCATAATCTGAGTGTGCCATGTTTCTTCTTCAGAAACAAGGTTGGTGCTCCCCGTGGGGACACACTAGGCCGAATGTAGGCTTTGTCCCACATCTCCTTTAGCTGCAATTTGAGCTCAACTAGCTCTGGTGTACTCATTCTATAGAGTGTTATAAACATTGACACTTCTCCTGGTACAAGTTCTATTGAAAAATCAATATCCCTTATTAAAAGTAGACCTGACACCTCTTCTGGGAATACATATTTATATTCTCTCAATATGGAATGGTCCTCTAGACTGGGTTTGTCATTCTCAATAGAGTTTAGTGCTTTTATTTCATACAAGGGACATCCCTTTCCACAATACTTCTTCACTTAGAGGGATGATATTTGTCTCATTCAGATAGGATTTTGAATCCCTTGTAGGGTTACCCTTATTCCTTCTTCGTTTTCACACTCCAAAGTTTTACTGTAACATTCCAACTTGGTTTTTTGGGCAGGCAGCTAGTCCATGCTAATTAACAGGTCATAACATCCTAGAGGAAGTATGTTTAGGTCCACTTGGGTGGGAAATCCACTCATGACAAATTAGCATGTTGGTATGGCCTATGTTACTTTTCTTTTGGTTCTAGTGGCTAGTTGTACTATCCATGATTGTACATGTTTAACTTGTTGAAATTTACATTTATCAACAATTTGAGGGGAAACATAACTCAAATTAGAACCAGGGTCAATTAAAATGGAAATAGGATGGTTGGCAATCATACCTTCCATATCCACCATTGAAGATTGGTGGTCAGCTTGTATATTATCCAAGGCTGCATAAATTTGCGGTAGAATCCTAGCCACATCATTGACTATGGTAGCCTCCTCGACATTGTAGACCCTTCCATTGTTCTGTTGCCTATGTGGATAGTTCCTCAACATATGTTCCTCTCCACAACCCCAACATTTCAAGGGTTCTCTCTTTGTGTTACCAGTCTTACTTGGAACTTCTCTAAATGGTTTATTCCCACTCTGGGAGGGAAAATTTTGTTGATACACACTTCTAGCAGGAAGTCTCATCCTAAAGCTCTTACCAGGGTTCTCAAATATCGAGGTTTTAAACCCCTTCTTCTTGAATCCCAATTTTTTTCTTCTTCTTCCAGTCTTCATGGGGTTATGTCTTACTCTTGAATTTCTCATAGCAATACCTTTCTTTTCGAATAGTATCTTCTAAGGTATTTGGCTCATCAAACTCAATCTTGTCCCTATAGGAATGAGTTAATCCACTAATAAATCATTGCATATTTACCTTTTCATCCTTTATATAGGGCACATACCTTATCAGATCGAGAAATTTGTTGATATACTCATCTATGGTGGGTTGTCCCAACTTGAGTTCATAGAACTCCTTGGTATTTCCATCAAAGTAATTTTCTGATAGGTACTTATTCTTGAAGTATTTCTCAATTTGCTTCCATGACAAGTCCTTCTCATGGACTCCTTTCAAATTCCTAAGGTACTCCCACCAAATGGAAGCCTTCCCATTCATGTTGAAAATGGCTATCCGAGCCTTCAAGTTTTCAGAGTAATCATGGACTCTGAAGTACTTCTTCAAGCCAAGTAGCCAAAATTTTGCTTCTTCCCTCTTCTTAATCTCTCCATTGAAGGTGGGTGGCTTGGATTTCTTTGAATTCTTCAGGGTCACGAGTCTTGGAAATTTACCTCTTATTTCCTCTCGTCTGAGAATGGGAACTAGTTTTTCCACTATAATATTCCTTGGAGTTGCCAGTGTCCTCACCAGAGGAATCTTCCATTGAATGTCTCTTGGATCCATGTTGGGCCTAATTTTGGGGTGCTCCTCTTGGTGTGGCCACTTTCAGGACCATTCTTATGTATCTTAAGTGGACTTGGAGTTTTCTTAGTATGATGTTTGTCCACATGACTGGTAGTTGGACCATGTTGCAGTTTCCTTTGTATATTTGATAGGCTTTGCAGTAGAAGTGCATTAATTTCATTCTGATTCTCCTGTTCCTTGATCATCCTTTCATTGTCAGCCTTATAACTTTGTAATTATGCCATGAGGATTCTTATAGTTTCGACCAACTTTGGAGGGGTTTCCACCACCCTCCTTTCATCAGATTCTTCCTTTATATTGTGGGAGCTCTCCCGCAACTCCTGACGTGTCACCATCCTCTACGTTGTAGATATCTTGTTGTTCACTTACTGTTTTCATGCCAATAACAATTTTTTTGTTAGTTAGTAATCTACCAACTCATGAACAACATATATCATTGCAAGGTGAAGTCCGTTATTTATTTGGAAACATTAGCAACCTACAGTGTATACTTCCAAAACCTCTATCAATAGTAGAAGGTGTCGTTCCTTTTTTTAGTAGAGGTTCATACATGTTTATTATAGAAGTAGGGTAAGGTAGGGTGCTACCCCATAAGTTCTCTAATAATGTTTTTCTATATGACTTGTGCATGAGCCGAAGCAGGCCAAGCATTGTTGCCATGCTCTAATACCAATTTGTAACATACACAACCCCTTAAAGATCCCTTCTAGGGATGGGGCATCAAATTTTCACTTTCCTTGGTTCATTTTCGGTCCATTACCTAATCAAAAACCTCTTAATCAACTTCCCCAAAATTTACATATCTCACTGTGCGCTTGAACCAACTAGCGGGGTCTTCCTCGTGACCTCGGGCTGAAAACCGAGAGCTAAGAGCATACATTAGAAAAGGTTTCGAATCTTCGAAATTTCTCAGACTTTGGGGGTTCCAAAAGTGTTGTTAAATTCTCAGATCACTGAATAGCAGAGGGGCTCAATAGTCCACATCCTCCTCCAAGACCTATGATTAAAAGGGGGATTCGATACTCGACATGAAACACTCTTTTTTCCTAACCCCCAAAGTTCTGAAATATCATCACGTGGCTTATCCCTTCTACGATCAACATTCGATGGTCTTTGTTCCATGCATTTGGATTTTCGACGATCAAAGATCTCTGTTGAGCATTCCTTTTTACCATACTATGCCCAAACTCCCAAAATTTCTCCACGTGACCTTAGCCCTTCAGAATTTTACATTCGTCATTTTGTGTTGGACATTCCTAAATTATAACACGCCCCCAAAACCCCGGAACTTCCAAAGTTATCCAAACTCCTAGAGTCTCGTATATGTCACCAACCACGTTGGCAAGGCAGGCACGAATCAAGAACTGACATGTGGTGAGGGTTGAGGAATGACACGTGTCCTCATTGGGGGTTGAAATTTGTCATGCTCTAATAGGCTCAAGGGATGGGTAAATCGACCAAATATGGGTGACATGTGTCACCTTGGTTGTAGGTCCATGTCATCTAGGATGACGTCAGAGGGCCACATCACCCCCATCACATGGTTCAGATTTATCCATGTGGATCCATAGAACCACGTTCCTCTTTACTTTACGACTCCAGGCTTTGGGGCTTACCGACTCCTCTCAATATAAATCCCCAGAAGGGATAAGTCCCTGAACTCTCGAATCTGGTGCCATGCGTTCTCTTCCTATCAGTGACCAAGACTTATTTCAACACTCGTGACTTCGACATTTTTCACACCTTGGCCAAAATCCTCCAGAGTACGAAGGCTCCGAACCACAGAATCTCTTTCCACGCACCCATTCATCCAATGGTCCTCGTCACTTCGGCAGTTCAAAATTTGGGAGTTTGGTGTGTATCTCCTGTATTTTCTTTCGGACCACGCCGTATCTATCGCCACGTACACCTAGCATCTACGACCAGGATTTACTCTGGCTTACAGAGCTCTGGGGGAAATTCACATGTTCCTATATCGCCCAATTACCCAGACTCTTGGATGATCATTTATCTGTGGGAACGTGTGTCTCCCTTTTCAATGACCCATATTTACTCTGTGACTCTGGCCTTCAGGAGTTTCAGTGCTATACCACTCCTAATCTCTCGAAGTAGCACTTAGTCAAAGTGCTTAACACCTCCATTCCTATGTCCAATCTAATGGTTGAGAGAGATCCACACTGAATCCCTCGATCGATGACCCTCATAGATTCACGACTTTGGCCTTCGACTATTTTTTAGGATTGTGGAGTCACCATTCCTAAAGTCCTGAAAGAACTAACCCCTTTTTGGACTAGCGCAAGGTTCCCAGACCCTGGTCACATGGATACTTTGGAAATTCTAGGGGATAAGCGCTAATTCTTTAACAACAATTGGGTTAAGGACATAGGAATGAGCCCTCGTTCATATGGGTGGTTAGTCTAAGGGGAAACACTCTTCTCCCACAGAGAGGAACTTGACATTCT
>JZKD02S0550781.1:240273-269427 GCA_000966675.3 Picea glauca
AATAACTGTTCAAATACTGAAATACTTAATCATAAACACAAAAAGTTTATTATCAAATCTAATATATTATACAGAGTATGAATATAATTATCAAAAATGGAAAATGTGGAGTAACTATTGTAATGGGTGCCCGTTTCCTCCCAACCATAGGCACAATCACTCTTGAAATATTTACCATTGGCCACCCCCGAGCTAGACCATGATGCTTTGAGAGATATTCTTTTTCTTTTCTCCACAACAGTCAGGGACAAAGGTTACTCTCCTCCTCCCACAGGAACTGGGTGTCTGGTTTTCTCTACTTCAAGCAAGGAGGTCTGCACAAGTACTTCCTCAGTCACTCATCAGCCTCGTTTATCAACTTGTAGCCAAACCCTATCCATGGCTTGTATCCTCCCATTCTCTTCTCGAGAGAGTGTTTTCTCTACTCTCCTGTCTGGCCCCCTCTGTCTCTATCCCTGGATTAACTCATTTATTTTCTTCCTAAGTAAGGTTCCATGGGTCTCAATCCCAATTCTTGGTTAGGCCTGGAAGCCTTACAGATGGGTACCCTGCCCCATATCCTCATTAACTCTTGAGGATGGCCTTTCCACTATCATCCTGACTGGTAATTAATTTATGGGTCAGAGAACTATTGATGAATTACACCCAATAGGTATTAGTCTGGTGAGGGTCATCGCAAGCATACTTGGTTTCCCTTCATCATATTTTTCATAGAATCCATGGTCTATCTTGGAAAACTTTCCCCCTTTCGACAGTTGTGCAACACATATTCAAATTACATTAATAAAATAAATTCATACATTGACCCTTTTATACAAGGGTTCATCAAATCAAACATTCACACATAGTTAGTCTTCCATAGTCTTTTGTCCAATTATAGTTATATTTACAAACTAGGGGAAACAGGGGTATTACAACCACATAAGCAGATAAAATTGCATCAAGTGTAGCAGTCCCAATACATGAGTCAAGCCATGATATTTTGAGGAATCAGACATGGAAGTAGTTCCAGTGTATGTAGAGGCACTCCCAAAAAGGGAGGAGGTACTACATCTAGAAGGAGAAGATATTGAGTTACCTCCGGAGAAGGAGGAAGAGATACCTTTAGTCTCAGAGGGAGAAAAGATAGAGGAAGAGTCACCTCCAACTCTAGAGGGAGAAGTTATTGAGCCACTCTCAAGTTCCATATAGATTAGCTGTAGAGGAAGTAATTGCAAGAAGAGATTGGAGGAGTCAGTTCCACATAGAGAATCCCCATAGGAGGGAAGTCGTTGACAGAGTAGAGAAGCTAATATCAATATTAATGTTTAGAAATTACAGATTCCTAGAGGGAGAAGTTGTAGAATCCTAGGGGGGATAGCTGAAGAGAGAGTGGAGGACCTACTCTCAAGAAAAGAGCTAGATAATTCTTTGCAGTAATCACCCTAATAAATCTTGTGATTTGAGAAAACTAAGTTGCAACAGAGAGTGTACCAGTGTGGTGTAGTTGGATATGTCTCAAGAGATGAAGAGAGGTTTTAGAGATATACAATTATGACCAGGAAGAGAGTGCATTTGAAGAATACTTATATAACACTCAGTACTGCAAAGGAAAAATATATCGCAACCAGTTATGCGAGTCCTGGAAGCAGTGAGGCTTCAAAGGCTTCTCGTAGGATTTCATCTGATACATGGTGCAAAGGACAAAAGTATTGGTGCAGTACCTTCCTACACATGATCAGGTTTTTTATGTTCTTACCAAAACCCTTACGAGGATTAATTTTGAGTACTTATGTGATAGACTTGGCGTGGTAGAGAATGCCTCCCTCGCTGAGAGGGAGTGTTGATGTTTGCATATTCCTGAGACATTCTCCATATTGTACTCCTCTATAACTGAGTTGAGATGATATGTAAGGACACTTATCCGAGAAGGAATAAGTGGGTTTGGGATTATATCCCAACTTCTTTTCTGGATAGAACATGAGGACACATCCCTTATGGAGAGCACATGAGGACATGTCAAGGGAGTTGACCTTGACGTCACACAGTATGGGGAGTTGACCCTAGTGTTCCTAGAGGGAGTAGCCTCTAGAAGTCCACATGGGAGTTCCATGTGTGAAAAATATTATCTAGATCATATGCCTCTATGAATTAGTTGATTTGATTTGTGAGGACACTTATCCAAGAAGAGACAAGTTGGTTTGGGATTATATCCCAACGTCCCTTGTGGAGAGCACATGAGGACATTTCAAGGGAGTTGAAATTGACATCACACACTATGGGGAGTTGAAACTAGTGTTTCTAGAGGGATAAGAATCTAGAAGTACACATGGGAGTGCCATGTGTGAAAAACCCTTTGCTACTACAGTGGTTGTGTACCACTGGGAGTGATTGTGTATCACTGGACAATATTTGCGTGCTACTAGTAGTGGTTGTGTACCATTGGATAGTATTTGTGTGCTATTATGGATCAACACAGATGTGTTCTATTGGATAGAAATTGTAGTAGATGTATGCTACTAGCTGATTGTCACAGAGACTACTAGATAACTTGGAGAAGCTCTGTGTTGCTTGATCACAGAGACTATGATGGATTATTCGAGATATCGATGGCATGGTAGTATTTTTGTGCTACTAGTTCATTACATTGTAGTCAATGGAATACTATATGAAGACATCATTGAAAGATACCTCCCTAGCTAAGAGGGAGTTTTGATGTTTCAGCATTGGGAAAACCTTCTCCTAGATTGGGCTACAGACCAAGGGAGATAGGACACATTTATCATAAAGGTTCACTTGTGGTAAATGGGACAAGGCATAGTCCTTCCTTGATCATGACACAGAATAATTTGGACTCGAGGTGCTTGAGGTACTTCCCATGTGTCATATAGCATCGAGATGACACTCACTCACAAGGGTGTACCTATGGTCAATGGCCCAGGTGTAGTCTTTCTCCTTAGTCATTTTGATTTGACTAGGAATGATAAAGACTCGAGATGTTAGATGCTATCACATGTGAACCAAAGTGAGCCTGATCTAAGAGAGAATCAGTTGGCTTAGAGGGAGAGTTGTAGGGGGATTTTCACCTCATTTCAAGTGGGAGAGAAACATCTCCAAAGACTGATAGACATGTGTCATGAGTCTAGGGAAAAGTTTGTATACTTTAGAGACCATCTTGGCATGATGCAGAATGTATCCCTTGTTGAGAGGGAGTGTTTATGTTTGGACAACATCAAGGATACTTCTCCTAGATTAATAATTAATAATATGATTATTGATTATTAAATAATATATATATAATAAGTAATAATAAATAGTTATTTATTATCCAAGAGACACATCCTTTCATGGATGGTCACCATATGTTCTCTATAAATGGAAGACTCATCATTGTAATAAAAAATCTATCATATATCATCTTATATAGAAAAATAAACACCCACTACCAAGGATCGATGATCTCTTTGATCAGTTGAGAGGAGATAAAATATTCTCAAAAATATACTTGAGGATTGAGTAGCATCAAGTAAGAATTAAATATAAGGGAATCTACAAGACTACCTTTAGAATAACGTATGGACACTATGAGTTCTTAGTGGTTCCATTTGGACTTACAAATTCACCAACCACCTTTATGTGCCTAATGAATAGTTTCCATAGAAAATATTTGGACAAATTTGTGTTAATGTTCAATGATGACATCTCAATTTATTCCAAGAACAAGGGAGCATGAGGGACACCTCACATTAGTGCTGCAAGTGTTAAGGGAACACAAATTGTATTCCAAATTTAGTAAATGTGATTTCTTTTAGAAACAGGTCCATTACTTGGGCCATGTTATTTCTGAGGAAGGAGTACCAATGGACTCCAAAAATATTAAAGCCATCATGAATTTTCTTGCACCAAAATATGTGAAAGAAGTGAGGTCATTTATGGGATAGGATGGGTATTACAAAAGATTCATACAAGGGTTCTAAAAAATTGGTCACACAAATACTTTAGTTGAGAAAAAGGGAGTGAAATATCTAAAAATATTCTAACCTGTCTTCTAAAATATCTTCTAACCCATGCACCTATTATGAATATTGTTGATCCAAATAAATATTTCTTAGTATGTACATGTGCTTGCAAGGAGGGAATCATAGGGCTTATGATGTAAGAAGGCCATGTAATTGGTTGTGAGTCAAGAAAATTGGTTGAATATGAGACTCATTATCAAACTCATGAATTAGAGCTTGATGTCATAGTGCATTCTCTAAAGATGTGGAGAAACTATATGTTGGGAAGAAAGTGTGTACTCATGACTGACCATAGTGGGAAGATATATCTATTTTACTAGCCCAAATTGAATTCTAGACAAGTTAGATGGATGTCTCTTATCAGTGAATTTGATTTTGAAATATGAAAAAATAAAGGTAAGGAGAACCAAGTAGCAGATTCACTTAGAAAAAGTATGAAAATCATTCACATGGCTTCCATAAGAACATGTGAATCAGATATCAAAGAAAGAATTAGAAAAGCATAAGAATAAGATGAAGACTTCAAGAGTGTAAAAGGATACTTGAGACAATAGACAAATGGACCAAAGTACAGTGGATACCACTTGTTAGAGAGAAACTTATTGACCTACAAGGGCATATTGTATGCCCTTTAGTTGAATTTAAGAGGATCATAATGGATGAGCCTTATAGAAGCCCTTATTTTGGTCATCCTGGAAACCATAAAATGATAACAACCACAAGAAAGTTGTATTATTGGTTGGGAATGAAAAATGACATATCTAAGTACATTGCCAAATGCTTGGAATGTCAACAAGTCAAAGTATAACACAAACACCTAGTAGGGTTGTTAATGCATCCATTTCCAATTCCAGAATGGAATGGGAAGTCATTTCAATGGACTTCATCACTAGATTACCAAGGAAAACAATAAAAATGATTTAATGATGGTTTTCATGGATAAATTGAGCAAGGAAGCTCACTTTATTTCAACGCAATATACCTGCAAAGAAATCGACATTGCTAATATTTTTATGAAGGATATTTTCAAGTTGCATGGCATTCCAAAGACGATCATATCAGATCAGGATGTCAAGTTCACTTCAAATTTTTGGAAATATATTTTCACAAGTTTTGGGTCTCAATTAGCATTTAGCACAACTTACCATCCCCAAACTAATGAAAAGATAGAGATGGTGAACAAGGTATTATAGGACATGTTGAGGATGTATGAAATGCATCAGCCCAGTAACTGGGAAGACTACTTACCCTTAGTATAATTTTCCTACAACAATGGATATCAAGAGTCATTGAAGATGATTCATTTTGAGTCATTATATGGAAGAAAGTGTAACATCCCAATCAAGTAGGATAATATGGTAGACTAGATCACTCTTAGAACAGACATGTTAAAGGAAATGGAACTGGAAGTAGAAAAAATAAAACAAAATTTGAAAGTGGCTTAAGACTAAAAAAAAGTTATGCAAAGAATAACCAAACTCAAAGGGATTTCAAAGTGGGAGAACATGTGTATCTATGGATCAAACCTAAGAGAAGCTCCCTAATAATGGGAACTTGTGAAAAGTCAACACTAAGGTATTGTGGGCCATTTGAAACTTTTGAGAGAGTGGTACTTGTAGCCAACACGCTAGTCTTACCTCCCACAGTGAAGGCACACAATGTTTTCCATGTATATTTTCTTAAGAAATATGTTCATAATGCTAATCATGTAATTGATTAATATATGATTCAGGTGGAATCTGAGGGAGAATTTCAACCTCAGCCTCAATTCATAATAGACAGGAAAGAGACCCTCCTTCATAATCGATCCATCGCATAGGTAAAGGTGCGGTGGAAGCATTTTGGAGAAAATGAGGTCAACTAGGAGCTACAAGATCCCATGAGAAAGGCATACCCATTGTTGTTCATTGTTGTATATGGTATTTACGTCTAAAAGTAAAACACCAAGGATGATGTTCCTTTAAATGGGAGTGGAATGCAACAACCCATTTTCCCCGGTATCTAAATATATGTCTATATGTTGTTGTGAGTCATGACTAGTATGTTTAATTTTTTGGACCTTGATGAACAATTAAAATGATAAAATGCATTTTGATGATAATTGAAATAAAATTGTTGATGGTTGGATAATTTACATAGAAATGATTCTATGAGAGAGAATGGTGAGGGGGAAACCTTAATGGTTGAGATAACCCTTTCCAAGAAGTAACCTATTGAATTTAAAATATTCAAACCCAAAACTGTCCTCTGTCCTAGAAGATTTATTTACCAATCAAGTTGGTTGTTGGGTGGTCCTCCTTTGAAATAAATGAGAGAATGGGGAAAGTACCCATCTAGAAGTTTCTAATATGACCCAAAAATTTGGGAGATTTGACAACAAATTCTTACTACAGAAGGCAAGGAAAATAAGGAAAATTGCAGGTAGAGGAGAGAGGTCACACATAGTTGGGTCTGGGGACCAAATATGAGTGGAGAAGAATGTGTGAAACATCTTTGGTTCTTATAAAAACAGAGGAAAATCAAGTTATCCATGTTCTAGGTAAGAAGATAGAAAATACGTTCTCTAAACCGAGACGATAAATGGGGCTGCGAATTTGGGTATGTATTTGTGACTTTCTGAGTCAAGAACATGCCCCCTTTCTTGGTGGAACAAGAGATATATATATTGCTAATTTGTTTTGGTTAAGGAGAGTGGTTTTCATCTTTTTATTTATGTTAATGAGTGAGAATATCCTCTTATGTCATCATCTACTGGCTAGGGGATGACCAACTGAAAGGATAGACAAAATATAGATATGCCTATGGTTGGGTAGAAAGAGGATGACCCATCAATAGTTTCCAATCTACTTTTAACTCTCATATAAGTGTTTTAGTAATTTGTGTATGGCATGATAAGTTTCATAATACTATGGGATTTATTCTTTGGTTTTATGAAGAATTGATATTATATTTAAGTAGTGAAATTTATTGCTTCATATGTCTGGCTGAATGTAAAATATGGAGAGTTGTGTAAGAATACATTCTATTGTTTTCCTCTGTTTGTTTCAATTTGTATAGATTGTTGTGAGAAATTAATTGTAACTTTGAATAAGAATAGAGTGATAGTTGGGAATTTGCAACTCAATTGTGTGAATATAAATCATGGGTAATTGTGAATACTAAGATGTCAAAGTGTTCAAAGAACATGTAAAGTTAAGAATGTATAAACTCTATTAAATGAAATATTGATGATAACTTTGGTCTCATAATATTAGGATAAATAGTGGAGAAGACAAGGTATTTTAACATGAGGAATATGTAAATCAAATGAAATTATGAATATGCATTTTGTATTTAATTTATGTCTTATTAATACATGGTAAGAATGGAATTCTTACATGGATTTACTCAGTAAAACCAAGTCCAAAGATAAAAACTTGAGATAGTGGCTCTTCCCTTGATAATAGTAAATATTTGCTTGAAAATAGGTGGGTAATAAGTTTTGGTGAAAACATAACTTTTGTTGTGGATGGTTTTACCTCCAAGAGAATATATTTTTCCTTGAAATAAATTCAAATGATTAAATATATATGTATATATTTTTTAATAAGGTTTCTTAAGAAAAATATGCATGATGAAGAGGAGGAATTCTTATATTATAAACCATGAAATTCTAACCTAGGCACATGAGCAAAGAAGATGTAATTTTTTCTTTTTCTGGATAAGAAAATAAATTTTGCTTAAGTTTACCAATCATAAGAATTTTGAACTACATAAAGGTCTCTGTAGTCCTGGGGGAAATCACTGTTAATGTATTTTTGTTTTATTTAAATTCAAATTCCTGGAATTATTTTCCTTTTCCTCAATATTATAAAATATTTTTTTATTTAACTCCAATTAGAGATATTGGGCATTGATTGGTCGAGTTTTAAGGTCCATGAGTTAAGTAAGAATCCTCGAGGCCAATTACTAAAAATAAACGTAAAATAAAATATATCATTAAACCCACTGGTCCATTGGGCATCGGGCATCGAGGAACTAAGATTTGAAGGAACACGTGAGTTTGGTTTATCCCAGGATGATATGGATGATACAATATAATATCTTGTTATTATATTAATAATAAAACTCCACCTAGATATCATGCATCGGGGGATTGAAAATGGAGGTGCACATGATACGTGATAGACCTGGGGCCCAATATGGATGAATTATTATCTTTTAAAATTAATAATAATATTGAACCCCCATCGGATTATCGTGTATTAGGAGTTGGAAAAATATTGGTACGAGTGGTAAGCTATATGCTGAGATATCGACTAAGTGTGATTCGGGTGGTGTTGGAATGGGTCAATATCCGGTAGGCCGATACTAGCATGTCGGATATCGACATAGAGAGAGAATTCAGTGGTGATGAGCATGGAGGGGACGAGGGTCGATAGGTTGGGGCCTTAGTGGATAAATTACCATGTGGGTGAAGTTTCATTAGCCACATTAGCAACCAGGTATGCCCTAGTTGAACCACATGGATGTCACGTGGGCATGATAGGGTTAGGCAATAAGGCTTGAGACTTTAGGAAGATATAAATTTTGATCCAAATCTCGTATTTGAGCATGGTTATGGTCATTGGAAATATCTTGATAAGAAAAATACAATGATTCCCTCGAAAAGAGGCTTCACTTTTGATACCCCACCCCTTTAAGAGAACCTAGGGGACATGTAGGTTACATAGGTGAAACCCCATTCGAGGGGGAGACATCAAATTGTGCAAGATAAAAACAAGTCTAATTGAGAGGAAGGTAAGGTAACTCTTCCTAGATCGAGTCAATAGACACAAGGGGATCACCAAAGATGACATTGGAAAGGAGATAAGCCACTTTACTTTCCTTGTGCTTAACATGAGAAGGGATAAGAGAAGAGATACAAGGTAGGATAGAGCCAATGAGATCAATGAATGTCTCCAAACACCAATGGGTGGAGATATTGGATGGAGAAGAACCCCATTAGAGCTTGGAGAGCATGTGAATAATGATCTTGAAGTCACCTTCCACATAAATTTGGGAGAACTAGTGCATGCAGGTGATTTGAAGACCTTAATCAAGGGCCTAGATTTCAGATGCATTGTCAGAATTGATTCCTAGGTGACCATAAAATATTCAAAGATTTTTTCCTGAACTATCTCGGAATATTCCTCCATAACTAGCGAGCCCTGGATTGTCTTTGGAAGCACCATCAAAATTGGGATTAATGAAATTGGAAGGGGGGGAATACTAGGAAAAAGGGATGGAAGGTTTGGAGGGGTGAATAGAGGAGGAAAGAGAGAGAGGGGGGGAAGAGGGTATCCAAAAAGAGAGAAGATATTTCTCCTGGGGTGAACATTTGAGGTCTTTGGGGTCCCATTTTTATTTTAGGATAGTCTCTTCAATGTCGTGTGTAATCCTGCTCCAAATAAAAGTCAAATTTTGGGACTCATCCTTGAATATTTTTCCATTACACACCTTCTATACCTCCCATAGTAAAAATTTTGGGAAGATTTGTTGTATGCAATTGAGAATAGGGTTGTAAAAGAAAGTGTTTCTCCAAGAAATGATGGTGGATCTGATGGAGTCCTTGATGTGGTCAGGTTTTTGAAAGGACATGGTTACATGGTCCTAGATAATTTTTCTAAAGGAACATAAATTGAGATGTTTCATGGACTCTTAATTTTGATTACATAACATGCATATCCCAGGGACCAAGAAGCACCTTCTACGGAAATGATCCCATTGAGGATCTTCTTGTGAGTGACTTGTCAAAGGAAATTGGTCACCTTGGGCTAGAGGTTTGACTTCTAAATATTATTCCATATGTCATCTTCTAGGATATCAAAATCATATGCTACATGATATAAGATTTATTTAGGGTAAAAATCCTGCAAGACGATAATCCCATCTGATTGTGTCTATCTAAGAAGATCTTTTTAGTTTCCTAAGATTGAGGCGCTCCATTAGAGAATATAGGAGAGGTCAATCCTAGAGTGCAATATGATCAGGATCTATGTTCCAAGAATACCAACCATATTTTGTTGAGGTTGGGGGCTAATAATCCTTAAAGAGCCATCCTTGTAGATCCCGAAGAGAGAATTTCAAGGGTATTAGTCACTGATCAGATTGAATAGTATGAAGTTGCTTCCATGAGTCTTCCAAAAAAAAAGAGGAGCCCATTGTGAATTTCCTAGAAGTTGTGCTGCTGGATGGGCCCCCTATTTTTCCATGCAATGAAATGAATGAGGGATCTAGAGGGAGAATACATGATTTGTATGAGCTTAGAAGAGATGATATGATCTACATATTTCTATTTCCATATGCTACTCTAAATTTCTCCTCTTTGTTGTAGCCACCTCTACCTGGTTTTTTCTCCTAGAGTTTTGTTAAGAATTTCAGGATCCTAGAGTCCAAGACCTCCTTTTAGCTTCAACAAGCATAAGGTATTCCAAGATACCAAGGCCCATTTTTTAGATGCTTGAGTTCCTTGCCACAGGAAGCTCTTTTGAAGCACTTTAATTTCCTTGAGAATCTATTTGGGAGAAGCTAAGGCCAAGAATTGATAAATATGGATCACTTGGAGAATCGATTTGAGGAGGACCAAGCGACCAACAATGTTGATGGGATGAAAACTCCAACGAGACAACTTTTTGATGAGCCTAGAGAGGAGATGTTCCTAGGAATTAATACACACCCCTGAGGAAAGTAAGGGGACCCCAATATATTTGGATGGAAGGGAGCTCCTAGAGAAGCTCAAAATGTGGGAGACATGAAATTGGATGGAGAGTAGGTTGTTGAATAGGAAAATCTAGGACTTTAGGTGATTGATTGAGGTGCCCAAAGCTTCCATTAAGTCATCAATATTTTTTTTAAAAGCTCTTGCTTCCCTTGTAGAGGAGATACCCATCAACATGGTGTCATCAAAAAATTGGTTGTGGGTCAATGGATAAACATATTGATGGAGTGACATGGCTTGGAGATTATAATCATCATCAACAACCTTGAGGCTACGACCTAACCCTTTATCCCTGAGAATAAACAAGAAGGGGGAAAGGGGGTCTCCTTGTCGAATACCAAGGGAGAGGTGAAAAGTAGGGGAAGGGGTTTCATGTATCTGAAGGGAAAATAAAGCATAGGAGATGAAAATTATGATCCATCTGACCCAGTCACAGTGAAACCCATAATCCAGGAAGATTTCCTAAATGTATTACGAGTTGAGATTATCAAAATCTTCATACATGTCTAGCTTGATGAGCATTCCTAGGGTTTTGGTGGTTTTTAAGGAGTGGAAGACTTCATGTGCTAATATGAGGTTGTCCATAATTTAACAACCCTCCACATAACTAGACTGTTCATGGGAAATCATGGTAGGCATAAGGGGTTTGAGGTGCATGGCAATGGATTTAGAGATGATCTTGTAGATGACATTGCAGAGAGAAATGGGGTGGAATTTTTTAGGGTATACCATCTTTTCCTCTTTAGGGACAAGGGTGAGAAAGGTGGCATTCATAATTGCAAGTACTCCAAAGATTCTTTGGGATTCCTGCACAAGATCCCAGAGACCCATTTTTATCACTAACTAGTAATGATGAAAGAATTCTAAGATGAATCCATCAGGGCATGGAGATTTTCTAGTAGCCAAACTGAAATTGGAAACCTCCACTTCATATAAGGAAATGGGACACATAAGGATATCATTTTGTTCCTCTGCAATCAGGTTGGGATATTTTGAGAGATGGAATGTATGGAAACATAGCGATCTGATTGAGGTTTAGAAAGTAACTCCTGAAAGAAAGAGGTTATCTCTTGCTCAATATCATAGTGATAAGTAAGTTTGTTACCTTGACCATAAATGAGATGAGTGATATGATTAGAATGATGGCACTAAATCATGAATCGATGGAAGAACTTGGAGTAGTTCTCTTATTCCTTAATCCATTAGACCTGTGATTTTTATCGCCAAAGTATTTCCTCTTGCTTTTTTCCTTCCTCAATTTGATTAGCTAGAGTCCTTTCCTGCTGAGAAAGATTTGGTGATCATCCATGGGAGACAATTTTTTGTTGTATCTCTTCCATTTGGGATTCTAGGAGTTGTTGTTCTTGAAATATATTCCCAAAGACTATCTTATTCAAGATTTTGATGCTTTGATTGAGGATCTTGAGGCGATATTGGAATTTATACATACGAGATTCATTGACTATTTGGGCTTCCTCCCACGATACCTTGATATTATTAAGAAAATCGAGATAGGAGAGACATAATTTTTCAAACTGGAAGGGTTTTCTACGGGTTTTGTTGAGGATGTCGAGGGAGAGACAAATTGGCCAGTGATTTGACCCTGCTGCTGTGAGGATGGTAGCTTCCATGTGCATTCCAAAGAGAATGAGAGATTATAAAATAAAAAATTGATCCAATCTACAAGATACTTGATGAGGTCCCCTGTGACAATTGTTCCAAGTGTAAATGCCATTGCTAGTCTCCAAATCAATTAATTGATGATCTTGGATAAATTCCTTGAATGTCAAATGCTCAAGATCAAGGCACCTGAGACCCATTTTCTTTTTCTCTAGAGAGATGATGAGATTAAATTCACCACCCATTAGCCAAAAATGAGGATGAGTTATATCGACTATGTCTTGCAGATGCTACAGGAACTCTAGTTTTTACTCGAGTTGTTGCGGTCCATAAAAATTAGTGATGAACCCCGAAGTTTCTTCACCCAAAGGTTAAAACTTAGTTTAAATGATGTATTTCGTGTAGAAAAAATCCCACACAAGAATATTATCTAGATTCCATAGGAGTTCCAGGCCTCCTGCTAAACATGTAGAGTCAATAGCTATAGAGCAACCTATTTTCCATATTTTAGAGAGAATTTTTCCAAGAACCTCTTTGGAACATTTAGTTTCCCAGAGAAGAACAATATATGGTGATTTTGATTGAAACTTGTTTTGTAAGAGTCTATGATTACTCTTACTGTTCATGCCTCATATATTCAATGAGACTACTTTCATTGGAAACTAGGAGAGGGTTGGAATCTGTCCTTGATTACAAAATTCTATCTTGAATTGACTAGGATGTCACCAATTTATTACAAGAGATGAAGGTTGGATTTCCTACCTCTTATTTTTTCTTCCTTTGGGATTTTTTTTGGCTTAATCTTGTTAGTCTTAATACCGATATTTGGGTTTGGAGTAGTGTCTCTAGAAGGCCCCGGGGCTTCCTTTATTATTTTATGAAGGGATTTTTTCACCAGTTGAATATGCTCTAGAGAAATCGATTTCATATCCTGTCCTCGAACAACATCAATAATGCTTTGCAGGTCTATACCATTTAGCTCCATTTATTTCGTCTCTATGTCCAAGCCATATTCATTGTCTTAAACCACAGGGACATCCTCTAGGGGAAACATGTCAGAGAGGGAGACAAAGGTTTTGGGATTTTTTGGGTCTTCTCGGTGGGGTGGGGGATCCAAATATTTTTTATTCCTGGGGGAAGGAATCTCCTCAATGACCATGGTAGAGTTTGGGGGAAGGTTGCCGAGGGAATCAAATTTTTTTTTGAGATCATGGTTTTTGGAGGGTCCAGAGGGACCTTGAGGGACATATTTTCTATTGGAACGATGGCGATAAGATATCTTGGTAAAACCTTCATCATCCTTTTCAAGTTCAATTTTTTAAGGCATGGGAAAATTCAAGAAAGGGCAGTCCTTGTAGAGGTGACCATTCTCATGAAAGTGGTGGAAGCAGAAAGGGATGAATTCATAATCTAGGGGTTGGTTCTATTTAATTTCTTGGAAGGTCAGGTAGATTGAGTCAGGTATGGGAACTAAGACATTCATATATATGCATATGCGAGCATAGGTGGTATAGCGGCCTTTCTTGGTCACTTCAGAGGATTTTACATAAGTGCCTAAGGTATTTCCTATATCTTCTAAGATCTCTCCCTATCAGTACTATTGAGGAAGAGAATAAAGTATAAGACAGACTGGGGCAAATGAGAAGTCATCCTTGTAAGGGTTGAAATTATCCTTCTAGTATCGAAGATGCAAACCCATTAAATGGAAAAAATAGGATCCATTCTTAAAGATTCTCTCTCTTTCAGAAAGGGTTTCAAAGATAGTTGTAAAGAAACCTTTGGAACCAAGCTTTAGTTCAACATGACAAGTGGTTTCTAACGAGAGCTAATCCAGGAAACCAAATCTCTCTTAGTTGGCCAGATTCACATGAATTTACCAATTATCGCATGATATTTCATGTATTTCACATATCCACTAAGCCAATTCAAACAGATCTCATACCTTGGTGTTTTGGTTTCCTTCGGGATGCATTGGCTTGGTTTTCCACTTTGTGGTGCCATATGGGCGTCTGGCATGGATTCCTCAAGAGGGAGAGTTGTTACGCCAATAGTGTCATTACTTACAGAGGAAATATTAAATAGATCAAGTCCAAAAGGACCAGATCCTGTTGCCTTTCCGCATGGAGAGGGGGGGGCTAACCCACCCCGCGACGACATTGGAGAAGACTCAAACCCATAACAAAAGCATAGGAGAACAAAACCCTAGCGAAACATTAATTCCATAAGTTGTTGTTTACTTAAATGATATTTTGATATTTCAACAAAACTTAGTGTGATCATTTGTACCATGTTAGAAAAATTTTGGACCTCCTATCAAGTATATATATAAATACAATGTAAAGTGATATAAAAATAAAAATAATACTAATCATAGTATTCATTTAGTGATATTATGAAATTGGTACATAAAATTGATTATTTCTTTTAATATCAAATAAAAAATAAACATTTCAATATATTTATTAATTATAAAATAAATAATTTAAAAATAAAAAGCTATTTTTTTTTTTAAGTTTCAACGAAATATAACCACTACTAAAGTTGTTTAACCATTTTCTTCCCAAAAATTTGAACTCTATTTTATTATTCCTCCCAAAGCTATTTACTAATTTGTAGTTATAATTAGTTAAGGTTTTGCCACCTCTTAAATTATAACTAAAATTATTAATTTTTTTATAATATATATTATTAATTTAAATGAAATTATAAATAAATGTAATCATAACATTATTTCAAACATTTAATAACAATGTACGAATAGCAGTTGCTGAAATTATTCTTCAAGGCAAGGACTACTCAAGGACCCAAAAAATCGACTATGAGAATCTCAGCTTCAGGTGTAGGAACTGCTTCAAAACAGGGCACTTAGCCCGTAACTGTGGAAAACCACCCGGGAAAAAAAGGTCGTCCAAGCCCACCTGGTGGACGGGGATACCAACGGAACCGTGTTTTGAAAGTAAGACCCTTGAAGCGGCAGAAGCTGAAGACGAAATCAAACCCCCTACTAAAGGGGAAGCAGAAGATTCTCTCAAGTCGCCCAATCAACAAGATCCCCTGGCCTCAAGCTGGGCAGACTTAGCTGATAAGGAAGACGCTTTAGGCCCGACGGAAAGCCAATCCATGGACCAGAACATTGAATGGAAAACAGTGTCAAAGAGGAAAAAAAACATCCATCCTAGAAGTGATGTAATGACGCGAAGCCGTTCAGGCTCACTGAAATAGTCTTAGTGTCCATGAACTAGTACTGAGTTAGGATCTTTAGATTTATGTTTTCAAGTTTACAAGCAATTCTCTATCGATGTTTCAAACCCGGTGGCATGTCCACTGTTATTAATACAAAGCTCCTCTAACCGTTTCTGTAAAAAAAAAAAAAACATTATTTCAAACATTTATTATAAAATTAATTTAAAAATATTATAAACATAAAAATTATTATATTTAACAATCAATTTAAAAGAAAAATATTTATATAAAATAATGAAATTAATTTAAATAAAATTAACCTAATGTTTTTAGCCCATTCTTAATCTACCACATGATATATCAAAAATTAAAAACTCAATAATATGAAATAAAAATTTATTTAAATAAAATAATTCACTTAAAGTTTTAAACGTTTAAATTTATTCAACTTTAAGAATTTGAATGCCTAAGTCAATTATCATCTACTAAAGAGTTAATCAATGAAAAATCATGTAATAAAGCACTTCATAGGTGACGTATTAAAATTATTTGCTAAATAGATTATTATGTTTAAATGTTTGAAGTAGTGTGTAGAAAAGAAGGAATGCAAAAATAGTAGTATCTCTATTATGGAAAAATGTATTTGTAAATATAATTGTGATTTTATATTTTCGTATTTTGTAATATATAAAATGAAAATGATATGATTGTTTACACTTTTAATATAAAAGTTAATGCATATTCTGTGAGATTTAAATATGAGATTTAAATATGAGTATTTTTTGTTCATACGATAAATAAATATAATATGTTATAGAGTTTGAGTGGGTTTAATGGTTAAGAACATGTGTTTCCTCCTAGGTCACATGTTCAAATCCAGAGGGGGTAGGGTATGTATACTTTCGTAGACTTTACCACTTAAATGGTTAGGTTAAGGGGGTCTCATACACCAATTTGGTGTCTGGCTTGGTCGTGACCTTAAAAACAAATTATTATTATATTATTATAATTATATCTAAATTTATAATTTTGTATTTTTTAAGTTTAATAAATGAAATGTTGAATTATTTATTTATTTATTTTTAATCATTTTTAAATCTATTTTTTATATGGGTTGACATCTCATCTCTGACAAACTCTGATGGGGGTTTCAAGGCACGGGTTCTAGGGTTAGAGCTTAAGCAACGAACATCATGGTGACCAGAGGGCGAGGGAGTGGAACTCCCTCCTACAAACAGGTAGTGGTGGACAGAGGGAAAGGTCCATGTGGCGTGGGGTTTAAGGAACCCTTGACATGGACCTCAGGCTCAGGGCCAGAGTACAATAACGAGGATAACTAAGGGAAGAAATACTGCATGGGGGAGGAGGCCATGGAGGACCGGAGTAGCATGCCAGAAACAAAAAAACCTAGTGGGGTAGGTGGGAACAATCCATGCAAGAAAAAAACAACGTTAATCCCAAAATTTATTCTATAAGATCCCCAAACCCAAATCTTTCGAGATCAGATGAAGACACATGCCCTAATCTGCAAGTTTATGGGCCCGTGGCCCATAGAAAAGACCCTGCACAACTGGATAAAATACCAATGTAAACCGAGTGGAGAAGTTGACCTCCACCTGGGATTGAAAGGCTTTTTAACAACAATTTTTATGAACTTAGAAGATAGATCAAATCTTTGAGGGGGGGACCGTATTTCCATGCCTCAATGGGACTATACATGCGACCATGGAAGGAAACATTCTCCCTAGAAAAGGATACCTTTAAAAACGTCCCAATCTATCTTAGGCTTTACTCCCTACCGTTGGATTACTGGCTTCCATCCACCTTTGAAGCCATAGGGAACAAGCTGGGGAAATATGTAAAGACGTTGGAAGAAACATTAAAAGGGAAGTATACATCCTATGCAAGGATATGTATATATATGGATGGATCGGGGGCACTCTCGAAGGAAATTAGTCTAGAGTTTAGGGATGGGGAATCGATCCAAAGCATATACTATGAGTAGATCTCGTTTCGATGTAGAAGGTGTCATGAACATGGGCACCTACTAAGAGAATTCCCTTTAAATAAAAATCGGAATAGGAAAACTCTAAACAATGGCAGGATGAGGACGGGTTTGTTAATTCAAACTACAAAGGTAGGGGAAATAAGAGACAAGGAAAGCCCCCCCACAATGAGTAACCCAGAAGACATGAATAGATCAGAAGGATGGGAAAATCCAAAAAAGGGGGAAGAAGAGGAAAAGAAAAGGCCAAAGGCAAGGGAGATAAATGAACAGGAAACCAACGAGACCACAGAAAATCAAAACTCCAAAGGAGATCATGGACACAACAAGAGTACAATGGAAGGAGGCAAAGACACAAATACCCCAATTGTAACACACCTGAGACCTGAGTGGATTTCCTAGGGATGGGGCCTCAAAATTCCATTCTCCTTAAGTGATCAAATCATTCATTCGGGGTCTCTACCACATTCTGCTCGTCCATAGTTTTCCAACCACGGTCTCCATGCTCAAAACTGAGCCCAGAACCGATGGATATTTCTTTCTGTATTTCTTCTGGCATTCATCAGTTTAGGGCCACGTGGCGCCCACATGGATCCACCTCACATGTGTTATTTCCAAGTTCCTTTCTCCATGGTGGAAGACCATCCACAGCTCGATCCCATGACTAGAATTACTCTCTTTCTCCTATGTCAGTTGTGGAGGGATTCGACGCTTCAACGTTTCATGCTTCTTTATTATCTGCACACGAGACTACTTGGATTTTCGAACCTCTGAAGTCTTGTAAGCTCAACACGTGGCTCTGGCCTTTGGGTCGTTCAGTCTCTCTACCATCCTACATCCCAAATCCTCTAGAGTCACAAAGTGTTGGACTACCGGACTCCCGATCACTTCACCAACTACATTGGCTAGGAAGATACGTACCAGGGACTGAAACATAGGTGGGGTCAGGGTGACACATGTCATTTTCCAATGGACCTATAGGGTATGTGATACACATGAATCCGGATGACACGTGGTGTTATCACATAAAATTGTAAGGGGGTGTTTTCCCTAAGTATTTGGCCCTTGGGCGAAGAAAATGCAAGAAAAGGGGTTTAAAAACCCACCACATGCACTTTATCCAAATTCAGGGTGTATGAAGGTGGGGGACAGGTGGTAACATATCAACATTTCACTGAATCCTGAAGTGGAAAAGTCAAAGGGTAGATTCATGAGGACTCGTGAAATGCAAAGTCACAAAGTGATCTGGGTCATCCATTACAGAAGGACACGTGGCGCAGGATCAACATGTAGAAAGTTGAAAAGCTGAAGTGAGAAGTGTCGATAGCCGAGGTCCCAAAATGCCGATAGCCAAGGTCCAGAAATGTCGATGGCCTGAGGTCCTGAAATGCTGAGGGTCCGAGGTCTCGATGGTCCAAGATCCTGAAATGTCGATATTCATCTGGGTCCTCCGATCAAAGGGGACATGTGGCACCTGATCCAAGAGATCGTGATTTTGCGACTCGGAGGTTTGAGCATGGAGCACAACCTGAGTTCGTGAAACAAAAAATCGCGACGCACTTGAGAGTTGGGACCACGATCACAACCCACGATCATATGGAAGCAGGGCCATAAAGAAATGGAAAGCACTTATCGAGCAGCGGGCAATTGAGATTGTTCAAGGAAATGATCTTGGCCGGCAAGATCAAAGAAAATCTAAGCGTCGATCTAGATAGGTCATTTCATAGGATCGAACATTGAGATATTTGAAATCAAGGGGAGTGAAGAATCCCGACAGGTGAAATCCCGAAATATCTTATAGGGGATGCGTAAGGTCATGGCCTGAGGTCACATGGAGCGATAGATAGGAGCTGTGCCAAAGGCCGAAAGCACCCACGATAGTCTCAGGAAAGGATCTGTATGGTTTTGAAGCACTAGGATTGACTTGGAGGAGTCGTGAACGTCTCCTGGAGCATTCATGGGTGTCAAGATCTATCCTGATCCCTATGCAGGTAGTTAATGGAAATGGGGGAGGTGGTTGAAACCTCGTCTCACACCATAAATGGAAAGCATGCAAAGACGGTCGTGTAGGCAGATTGTCAGCCGAAAGTTCCCCTATCAACGAATTCTCCTGCAAATCCCATACTGATCTGTGATCGCGTCTGACAGAAGAAGATGTAGATGCAAAGTTTTGAATGTAATAGCCAGGTCACATCTCTCATGGTGGTGAATTGTTCTGAGTATAAATACTCAGTTTTGATATTTTGTTATGGTTGATGGTAGAGCTAAGCTCCTGTATTGTAATGTTTTAATGAATCTCTGGTTCTTTGGTTATGTAACTTGATATGATATTTCTTGTTTAACGAAAGCCAACTTCTATTTCTATCTTACTTGCATCTTATATTGAATGTTCATGATCGAAGGATTCACATGGATCGTGGTGACTATATTGTAATGAATGTTTGATTGCAGTGCAGTTATAGCATTTTCAGTTTCCCGAAACTTGGAATTCAAGGGGATCTTGTTTTCAGAGTTTTTCATCCTTAGGTTGCTAGAAGACCTGATGTCTAGAGTAGACCTTTGCATCTTCTTCTCAATTTCTTCCTCGTACTCATCCTTACTACAACTTACTTGTTGAAGTTAATCAAGACCTCATTTTCTTGTGCATACTGTCCCAGTTTTCTAAGTTAAAATTATATTATCTCGAGTCTTCCCCATTTGACCTCTTTAAATCCATTAACCGTGACATATAAACTGATGGGTACTGGGCTTACCTCTGCCACAATCTAGAGGTGACTTTTGGTGCTAACATTTCTGGTGCCATTGCTGAGGATGAATTGAAGATTTTCTCTGGTAGAACGACAATGAACTTCTGATTTTGAAGGTGCATCAGAAATCAGAACCTTTGAAGATTGCGCTTGCACCTGGCGACTCCACTGTCTCAACCCCACTGTTTCAGTGTGGCTAATTTTGGCTACACCTAGTAGCCCTTGGGAGAACACAATGATCATATCTGGTCTTTGATGGTGAGCAAAGGCCAGACACATTCCTACTTCATATCATTCACCTCATGACCCCATGGTTAAAGTTCGAGATGAACAAAATCCTGGCTCAAAGGTTTGCTCCTTTTAATTTTTCTATTGTTCCTGGTTTTCCTAATGTTGTCCCTACTATGGATGAATGGGGTGATTATTTTCCCATATTTAGAGAATGTAAAGAGGATAACCCTACTTGACATCTCCATGAGTTTCACGAACTCATGCATCAGTGGGAGATACATCATGAGGATGTTTTAATGAAGATGTTCATGTTATCATTGGACGGGGATGCTCGTGAGTGGTATCAATCCTTTCCCCCTGCTAGAATCTCCTCCCTAGAACAGTTTCATGCAGCCTTTAATAAGCATTGTCAAAGGCATTATTCCTCTGAGTTAATTTGTCATAATTGTTTTGAGGAATTTGAAGGCCATGATCAAGATATGGCTATGTCTAATGAAGGATTTGAGGATGAGGAGACCATGAGGAAGATGAAGATGATTTGGGCGAAGTAGTGGAGTTATTAAAATATCTCTGTGCCAAACTAGAAAGGTTGGAATCTGAAGAAAGCGTGGAGGATTTTCCAGTCCTTGAGGTGGATATTCTTGGCAGCTCTATTGAGGATGATAGTGAATATTTCATAGTTGTAGAGGCCTTTCATTATGCTCCTAAGCTTCCTTCTATCCCTAGCTTTGATGATTATTCGGATGAAAAGAAATAGAGCCCTACATCGCACTTTGCTGACTAGAGGGGAAATCGAACTGTATATGACAGCTACAAATCATATTCTGAGTTGGATATGTATGATTTACAAGAGAATATAGTAGACCCTTATCCTCTATTCGTTAAGGAAAATCATTGTGAGGAAATCAACCATCCTGAGAAGCATAATAAAGAGTAGATCTTTCCCATGGGTCCTCTTTATGATGATTATGAATCTGACCCTTGGTAGAGCCAAGAAGAAGAACCATAGGAGCAACAAAAGGGGCAGTTTATCTCCTGTCCAGAGCTTGTCAGTGAGCAACCATCATCCGAGAGAAGTCAACCTGCATCAACCTCTCACCCACCTGCACTTGCCATAGACATCCAACAATTTGTGAGCAGCTGTGTAGTAGAGAAGGTTGCATGTTACCAATTTTCTGGAGTTTTCCGCTTGGCCTACGAGCCTATGAAGGAATACATGGAGTTTTATTTAATTCATGTTTTGAAGCCACCTAGATTTATCCTGACCTTAACATTAGGAGGAAAGCTAAAGGATGTGACCATTCTGCTGTCATGGTTGCATTATCTATTATCAATCATCGACAGGGTGAAGGAGCTTCCAGTTAGGAAGTTTTCATTCACCTAGCTCTGTGTAAAAATCAATTAGTTTAGGACTGTATATAAATAATCTCCTTGGAGCATGTGTGTTTATTTTCATTTTTACTTATCGGATTTTATTCCTCAGTAGGGTGTTTTGAGCTTGACCCCATAGCCCAACATAAGGCGACTAGAACTACAAAAGGAGATCTTAGAGCCTCACAGAGAGGACTCTATCCCCTATGGAGCCTAATGTTATCACATATAATTGTAAGGGGGTGTTTTCCCTAAGGATTTGACCCTTGGACAAAGAAAATGCAAGAAAAGGGGTTTAAAAACCCACCATATGCAATTTATCCAAAGTCGGGGTGTATGAAGGCGGGGGACAGGTGGCAATAGATCACCATTTCGCTAACTCGCGAAGTGGAAAAGTCAAAGGGAAGAGTCATAAGGACTCGCGAAATGCGAATTCATGAAGCAATCTAGGTCGTCTGTTACAGAAGGACACATGGCACACAATCAGCATGGATAATCTCAAGTGAGAATTGTCGATAGCTGAGGTCCCAAAATTCCATTAGTCGAGGTCCCGAAATGCCGATGGCCCGAGGTCCTGAAATGCCGAGGGTCCGAGATCCCAAAATGTCGATATACATCTGGGCCATTGGATCAAAGGGGATGCGTGGCACATGATACAAGAGATCATTATTTCATGACTCGAAGGTTTAAGCATGGAGCACAACGTGAGTTCGCAAAATGTGAAATCGCGATGCGCTAGAGAGTTGGGCCTGTGATCATAGCCCACAGTCATATGGAAGCAGGGCCATAAAGAAAGGGAAAGTGCCTATCGAGCAATGGGCAACTGAGATTGTTCAAGGAAATGATCATGGCCGTCAAGATCAAAGAAAATCCAATCATCGATCTAGATGGTTCATTTCGCGGGATCGAACATCAGGATATTTGAAATCAAGGGGAGTGAAGACTCCTGACAGGTGAAATCCAGAAATTTCATATGGGGGATGTGTAAGGCCATGGACCGAGGTCACATGGGGCAATGGATAGGACTATGCCAAAGGCCGAAAGCGCTTGCGATGGTCTCAGGAAAGGATCTGTGTGGTTTCAAAGCACTGGGCTTGACTTGGAGGAGTCATGAACGTCTCCTAGAGAATTCATGAGTGTCAGGCTCCATCCCGATCCTGATGCAGGTATTTAATGGAAATGGGGGAGGTGGTTGAAGCCTCATCTCACCCCATAAATGGAAAGCATGGAAATACGACTGTGTAGGAAAACTGTCAGCTAAAATTTCATCTGTCAACGGATTCTCCTGCAAATCGCATACTGATATGAGATCGCGTATGACAGAAGAAGACGCAAAAGAAATTTTTTGAATGTAATAGCCATGTCAGATCTCTCATGGTGGCCAATTGTTCTGAGTATAAATACTTAGTTTTGATATTTTGTTATGGTCGATGGTAGAGCTAAGCTCCCGTATTGTAATTTTTTAATGAAGCTCTAGTTCTTTGGTTATGTAACTTGATATGAGATTTCTTGTTTAATGAAATCGAGCTTCTATTTCTATATTACTTGTGTCTTATACTGAATGTTCATGATTTAAGGATTCACATGGATTGTGGTGACTGTGTTGTAATGAATGTTTGATTGCAGTGCAGTTATAGCGCTTCCAGTTTCCTGAAACTTCGAATTCAAGTGGATATTGTTTTCATATTTTTTCCTCCTTCGGTTGTTGGAAGACCTGATGTCCAGAGAAGACCTTTGCATCTTCTTCTCAATTTATTCCTCCTACTCACCCTTACTACAACTTACTGGCTGAATTTAATCAAGACCTCATTTTATTGTGCATATTGTCTTAGTTTTCTGAGTTCAAATGATATTCTCTCGATTCTGCCCCATTTGACCTGTTTAAATCCATTAATCGTGACAAATAAACTAATGGGTACTGGTCTTAAATCTGTCGCAATCCAGAGGTGACTTTTGGTGCTAACAAGTGGTATGGCAAGCTGGGGTCAATGTCACCCTAGGTGACATCACTGCACCACGTAACCCTGGACTGACAGACTTCTAACATTCCTCAGATCTCACGGTCGAGATCCGACCACATAGATTATAGATCTACGACTCTCGTTACCTTGTGGATTCGACGTTTGGCAGTGTTGCGATGCAAACTTCTATCATCTCCCGAAGTTCCCAATCTCCAAACTAAAGGGGATAGCGCTACTCATATTCGATAAATTGACGGTTGGGAAAGGACTCGAAGGATCCCTCGATCTACGGTTCTAGGTCCTTCACGGCTCCGTTCTTTGGGGTTTTGGATCCCGGTTTACTTGGTCAGACAGGTTCACCTAACCACCTGGGGAACCGCCTAATGCCATTCAACCTTATAGGTAACTGCAAATATCGGTCGTCTTCGACCGGTTTATGACTATGAGGGCTGACAATACTCCAAAGTCCTCGACTTGCGAAGCTCCGAAGTCATAAGGAACTTCAATCCCTTAGGCTTAGCCTAAGGTTACTAGGTATTGTTCATATGGGTCCTCCCGAATGGATCTCATCCGCTCCTCTTCCAAATGAAGAGATCTCCCTTTTCAAGGCTTGAATCTCACTATCCTTCCTGAGATTTATCATGAAATGGTTAAGGAATTTGACCAGAAATCCCAGTCGCACACCAAGGAGGCTGAAAGAGGCATCCTCTTCAAACAGATAGGTTCAAATCGACACGATATATCTAACTCAGTCGTCTTACAGGATTATGTCCCAAGACGCCTTAAGGACTAATCTAGGGCATACAGACTATCAATTAGAGGCATAAGTTCAAAAGGAAATGAATGCATACACATATCATGACCATTCCACACAAGAACCATTTATAAATACACATATATATAAACCCATGCATTTATTTATTATTTCAGTTCAATACATAAAAGCAGGAAAATACTTATCTGAACTAGATAATGTGAAGCAACTGCTGAAATGGGTGCCCGTTTCCACCCAACCATAGGCTCAGTCACAGTTAACGAATTTACCACTAGCCACCCCCCGATCTAGACCGCGATGCTCTGAGATATAATCATGTACATACTTCTTCAATAATGAAACATGGAAAACATTATGTACCTTTACTATGGGAGGGAGTGCTAGCCTATAGGTTGTAGGTCCCACTCTATCTAAGACTTCAAAGGTTCCACAATATCAAGGTGCTAGCTTGGCACAAGCTCCCATTCATAGGGAAATCTTCATGGGCCTAACTCTGAGATAGACATGGTCTCCTGTCTGGAACTCTTTGGGAGTTACCATTCTATCGACATAAATCTTCTATCTATCCTGAGCAATTTTCAGATTTTTCTTTATCTGAATCACTTGTTGTTTCATTTCTTTCAGCATGTTGGCTCTGATTGTGATTCTATCCACTGGATTACTCTAGCTGACTGGATTCTTGCACTGTCTACCATAGAGGGCTTCGAAAGGGCTCATCTTCAGTGACTCTTGATAACCATTGTTATAGGCAAATTCTATCAGTGGCAGGTAGTCTTTCCACTACTTAGGTTGTTGCATTACATGCATCCTTAGTATGTCTTCTAATATCTAGTTTTCTCTTTCTATCTGTCTATCAATTTGAGGGTGATAGGCTATGCTAAATAACAATTTAGTCTCAAAACCAACCATCAAGGATTTCCAAAAGTTGGAAGTGAATTTTGTGTCTCTTTCAGATACAATCTCCCTAGGCATGCCATGTAGTCTGAATATCTCCTTCATGAAAATGTTGGTGGTATCTATCACCTTGCAAGTCAATTTGATAGGTACGAAGTGAGTAAACTTGCTCAATTTTTCCACAACTTCCATGATGGCATCATTCTTCTTGGTCGATTTTGGTAATGTTTCCCACTTCCATTATGGAATTTGTAGAGGATATAAAAACATTGTTGGGTGTTGGTGTTCTAACTTAACTTGATGGCATTCTAGACACTTAGCTAAACAATCAGCTATGTCCTTTTTCAATCCAGGCTAATAGAATTGTTTCCTAGTGGCCGTGATCATTTTCTAATATCTTGGGTGACCAGTATATGGTCTCTTGTGCAGTTTGTCCATTATGAATCTTTTCAAGTCATCACAACTTGGGATATACAATCTATTTTTGTAAGTCAGGAAGCCTTCATCGAGCATCTGATATCCTTCATACTTTATCCCTGTAGGCTCTTGCCCTAGGTATGAGGTCACGGTCTTGAAGAATGCATCTATTTCTTGTGCATTCCTGACTCTTTCCTTGACATCCGTTTCACAGGTTCTCACCACTGTCAGGTGAATTGTTTTCACACTTCTACTAAGGGCATCAACCACCCTATTTTTGTTTCCTTTGATGTGTTTTATTTCAAAATCAAACTCACTAAGGAGAGTCATCCGCCTAGCTTGTCTAGAATTGATATTTGGTTGATCAAACAGGTGTGTCAATCCATAATGGTCTGTCATAAGTACAAATATCCTACCCAGGAGGTAATGCCTCCACATTTTTAAAGAATGCACTATGACAGCTAACTCTAGATCATAGGTCACATAATTGATTTCATGCTCATTCAATTTTCTGTATTCGTAGAAAATTACACGTCCTTCTTCCATAAAGACTCCTCCGAGTCCTTCCTTCAAGGCATATGTACACACAAGGAAGTCATTATCAGGTTCTGCAATATTCAGAATGGATGCATGGATCAGAAGGTATTTCAGTGCCTAGAATCTTTCTTCACATTATGGTGTCCAAGTGAATTTAACCCCCTTTTTCTGAAGGGCAGTGATTGGACAACCAATATTGGAAAATCCTTTTATGAACCTTTTGTAGTATCTTGTTAAGCCCATAAAGGATCTGATATCATATACATACTTTGGGGCAAGTCATTCCATAATAGATCTGATCTTGTCAGGGTCTACTACCACTCCTTTAGAAATAACATGGCCTAAGTAATGGACTTTCTTCTGGAAAAAGTCACACTTGCTAAACTTAGCGTAGAGCTGATGTTCTCTTAGTACTTGAAGTACAAGTCTAATATGTTCTTCATGCTCCTCTTTTTTCTTAGAGTAGATTAGGATATCATCAAAGAAAACCAATACAAATATGTCTAGGAATTTGTTGAGTACATTATTCATCAAGCACATAAAAGTGGTGGGGGCATTGGTTAATCCAAATGGCACCACCACCAATTCATAGTGACCATATCTAGTCCCGAAAGCTATTTTGTGGATGTCTTCATCCTTGATTCGGACTTGATGGTATCCATACCTTAATTCAATCTTTGAGAAAATGGAAGCACCCCCTAATTGGTCAAACAAGTCATCGATTCTTGTTTAGGGGTACTTGTTCTTTATGGTTGTCTTATTGAGTTGTCTATAATCTATGAAAAGTCGGACTGTGCCATATTTTTTCTTCACAAACAAGACTGGTGCTCCCCACGAAGATACATTGGGCCAGATGTATCCTTTTTCCATCATTTCCTTTAGTTGTAGCTTGAGATCAACTAGCTCGAGTGTACTCATCCTATAGGGTGTCCTAGACACTGGCACTACTCTTGGTGCAAGTTCTATCGAGAAGTCAATGTCTCTTCTCAGAGGTAGATCCGATACCTCTTTTGGAAACACGTCTCTATACTCTCTTAATATGGGGTGGTCCTTTAGGTTTGGTTTTTCATCCTCAACAGATTCCAACACATGTATTTCATATAGAGGACATCCCTTTCTACAATATTTTTTCATTTGAAGGGTTGATATTCGTCTCACTGAGACAGGATTCTGAACCCCTTGGAGGGTTATCTTTCTCCCTTCTTCATTTACACATTCTAAGGTTTTATGGTAACAATCCAACTTAGTTTTATATGCAGCTAGCCAGTCCATACCAATCAACAGGTCATATGATCCTAGGGGAAGTATGTTAAGGGTAGCTTGGGTGGGAAATCCATCCATAATGAATTGGAAAGATGGTATGACCTTTGTTACTTTTCTTTTGGTTCTAGTGGCTAGTTGTACCAACCAATGCTTAACATGTCTAACTGGTTGCAATTTACACTTATCAATGGTCTGAGGGGCCACATAACTCAAATTAGAACCAGGGTTAATTAAAATAGAAACTAGATGGTTGGTGATCATACCTTCCATCTCCACCACTAAAGATTGATGGTCGACTTATTTATTATCCAAAGCTGCATAAATCTGTGGCATGCTCCTAGCCACATCATTGAATCTGGTAACTTCTTGGATATTGTATACTCTCCTGCTATTTTTTTGTCTGTGTGGAAAATCCCTTAGTAGATGTTCTTCTCAACAACCCCAACATTTCAAGGGTTTCTTATTTGGGTTATCAGTCTTTCCTAGGGTTGCTCCAAAAGGTTTATTTCTACTCTGGGAGGGGAAATTTTGCTGATATACACTTCTAGTAGGAAAGATTATCCTAGAGTCCTTCCTATAGTTCTTAAATCTTGAAGATTTGAACCCCTTCTTATTGAATCCCGAACCTCTCTTCTTCTTCCAATCCTCGCAAGGTTTTGTCTGACTCCCGAGTTGTTCATAACAATACCTTGCCTTCTGGATAGTGTCTTCTAAGGTCTTTGGCTCGTCAAACTCAATCCGGTTCCGATAGGTCTAAGGTAACCCACTAATAAATCATTTCACTTTTACCTTTTCATCCTTTATGTAGGGTACATACCTCAACAACTCAAGGATTTTATTGACATCTTCCTCTATGATAAGTTGTCCTAGATTCAGTTCATAGAACTCCTTAGTCTTCCCATCAAAGTATTTCTCTAACATATACTTCTTCTTGAAGTGTTTCTCAAACTATTTCCATGATAATTACTCTTCATGGATTCCTTTCACATTCTTAAGGTCTTCCCACCAAATAGAAGCCTTTCCATTCAGGTTGAAGATGGTTATTAGAGCCTTCAAGTTTTCAGAGTAGTCATGGACTCTGAATTACTTCTTTAAACTAAGCATACAAGCCTCTTCCTCTTCCCCCTTCTCAATCTATCCATTGAAAGAGGGTGGTTTGGCTTTCTTGAACTCTTCAGGGTCATGACTTTTGGAATGCTTTCGCTTCTTTCCTTTCCTTTGAGAATGTGAGCAAGTTTTTCTACTAGAATATTCCTTGGAGTTTCTAGTTTCCTTTCAAGAGGACTCTCCTACTGAGTCTATAATGATCCCAAGCCATTATGCAAGGATCATCACTGTTTTGGTGTCTTTTTAAAACTTTTTCTGAGTGAGGTATTTCGTCAAACACTTTGTTGATCTACCTTTTATATGTGT
>JZKD02S0550781.1:275439-289789 GCA_000966675.3 Picea glauca
GGCTCATAATGATGGAATATGATCATCAATGCAAGATGGACCCCACAATGCCTCTCAAATACCCATGTACTCGCTCTAGCACCCATCTGGCTATTCTGGTCATCATAAATCTCTGACCTATGATGATGTCCCAAAGTGGGGACATTACAGTGTCCCCTGCTTCCAGGTTGGGCCTTCCTCAAGGTACCACTCCTAGTGTGGCCACTTATGTGACCAAATTTTCGTATCTTAGGTGGACTTTGACTTGTCTTCGCATGTCATTGGTCCAAATGATTGGTTGTAGGTGCATGCTACAACTGCCTTTGTATATCGGATAAGCTTTGCAACAAGACTACATTAATTTCTATTTTTTTTCTTGCTCCTTTATCAATCTCTCGTTGTCGGCCTTACAACTCTGTAATTCGACCATGAGGCTCCTTATAGTTTCATCCAGATCCAGAGGGTTTTCCATCACCCTCCTTTCATTAGATTCTTCGTCTCTATTGTGGGAGTCATCCCCCACTTCATGGCGCATCACCATCCTTTATGCTTGTAGTTTCTTGCGATTCACCAACTGCTTGAGTGCTGGAAAAAAAATGTGTTGTTAGCTAACAGTCTATTAGTTCATGAACAACACATAGTTCATATTTATTAAATACACACAGTAGAAATATTTCATTCTTTTCTTCAGTAAGTGTTTTACCAGACTCTTTAGGAAAGAGGTAAAGTAGGGCGTCACCCTCAAATTTCTTTAAATATGGTTTTTACGCAACTTGTCCATGAGCCCAAGTAGGACAAGTGTTGTAACCATGCTATGATATCAATTTGTAACATGCCCGAGCCCTGAGTGGATTTCCTAGTTATGGGGCCCCAAAATTCCATTCTCCTTAAGTGATCAAATCCTTCATTTGGGGTCTCTACCACATTCTTCTCATCCATAGTTTCCCAACCACAGTCTCCATGCTCAAAACCGAGCTTAGAAATGACAAATATTTCTTTCCAAAGTTCTTCGATAATTCATTGGTTGAGGGCCACGTGGCACTCACGTGGATCCACCTCACACGTTTTATTTCCAATTTCCTTTATCCATGGTGGAAGACCACCCATAGTCTGATCCCATGATTGGACTTAATCTCTTTCTCCTATGTCAGTTGTGGAGGGATTCGACGCTTTGGAACTTCGACATTTCACGCCTATTTACTATCTGCACACCAGACCGCCTAGAGTTCAGAACCTTTGAAGTCTCGTAATATCACCACGTGGCTCCGTAATTTGGGTCGTTCAGTCTCTCTACCATCCTACATCCCAATTCCTCTGGAGTCCCAAAGTCCCGGAGTCCCGGTCACTTCACCAACTACATTGGCTGGGAAGATACGTACCAAGGACTGACATGTAGGTGGGGTCAGAGTGACATGTGTCATGTTCCAATAGACCTATAGGGTATGTGATTCACACTAATCCATATGACACATGGTACGTCAAGCTGGGGTCCACGTCACCTTGGGTGATGTCACTGCACCATGTCACCCCTGAATGACAGACTTCTAACATTCCTCAAATCTCACGGTCAATATCCGGCCACGTATATTTATAGATCTATGACTCTCATTACCTCGGGGATTCGACGTTCGGGAGTGTTGTGATGAAAACTCCTCTCATCTCCCGAAGTGCCCAATCTACGAACTAAAGGGGATAATGCTAGCATCCCCGAGAAAATGATGGTTGGGAAAGGACCCGAAGGCTCCCTCGATCTACGGTTCTAGGTCCTTCGTGGCTCTGACCTTAGGGGTTTTGGATCCCAATTTAGTTGGTCAGATAGGTTCACCTAACCACCTGGGGAACCACCTAACGTCAGTCAACCTTACAGGTAACCACAACTCTCGATCTTCTTTGGATGGTTTATGACTATGAGGGTCGACAATACTCCAAAGTCCCGGACTTTCAGAGCTACGAATTCAGAAGGAACTTAGCTCCCTTAGGCTTAACCTAATCTTCCTAAGTATTGGTCATATGGGTCCCCCCGAACGGATCTCGACTGCTCGTCTTCCAAACAAAGAGATCTCCCTTTTCAAGGCTTGAACCTCGCTATCCTTCATAAGATTTATCATGAAATGGTTAAGGATTTGGGCCTGAAATCCTGGTCGCACAGTAAGGAGGTTTAAAGAAGCATCCTCTTCAGACAGACAGGTTCATATCGACATGATATGTCTAACTCGATCATCTTACAGGCTTATGTCCCCAGAATCCTTAAGGACTAAGCTGGGGCATACAAACTATCAATTAGAGGCATAAGTTCAGAAGGAAATGAATGCATACACATATCATGACCATTCCACACATGAAACATTTATAAATACACATATATATAAACCCATGCATTGATCTATTATTTCCGTTCAATACATAAAAGCAGAAAAATACTTATCATAACCAGATAACGTGAAGCGACTGCTAAAAGGGGTGCCCGTTTCCACCCAACCATAGGCCCAGTCACTCCTAACGGATTTACCACTAGCCACCCCCGAGCTAGACCATGATGCTCTGAGATATAATCATTTCTCTTGGCTCAACGACAGTAGGGATGGAGGTTACTCCCCTCCTCTCACAAGATCCTAGCAACAGGTTACACAATACCAAGAAAGGAGGACTAGCCTCATTTATCATTTTGTATCATAACCCTGCTAGCCATTTCCCTGCAACTAGAACGTTCATTCCTTAGTTATTACTTGAACCCGAGAGCTTAGCCTCTAGTACTTTCACTCTTCGTAGGTCTTCCTCTACCCACCACACCTTCCTTTCTTTCCTTTCTCAACAAGATTATGTGTGGATCGAATGCGCAGTATGTGGTCATGCCTGAAAGCCTTACAGATGGGTGCTCTTCCCCATCTCCTCATTAAATCTTGAGGAGGTCTTCCCACCTACCATTCTGACTGTAATTCATTTCTGGGTCAAAGGACTATTCTGGTCTTGATAAATTAAATCCGGTAAGGTACTGGTTTGGTGGAGGTTAACACAACCATTCTTGGTCCCCTTCACCATCTTTTTCATAGAATTTGTGGTCTCTCTTAGTACACCCCCTTCTAGCATTCATGCAACACTTATCCATTTTCTAGTAAGTAATAGAATTTACTTTCATTGACCTTTTATATAGAGGTCCATCAAATCAGACATTCACACATATTGAGTTTTCCATAGTCTCTTGTTCAATATAGTTATATTTAGAAACTGGGGATAACATGGTTTTACAATTCCCTCCCCCTTAAAGGAACATTGTCCTCGATGTTATATCTATCAACATGCTCTGTATATACAGAAGTGAAAAAAAATGGATATGCATGTCTCATGGAATCCTCCATTTCCCATGTAGCCTCATATGGGCCAAAGTGTTTCCACTACACCTTGACTTGTGCAATGGTTCGGTTCTTGAGTGGGGTTTCCTTCCTGTCTAGTATGCATTGAGGTTATGGCAATAATTCTCCCTCCGGTTCAACCTGGATCACATACCAGTCAATTATATGATTAGAATCATGTACGTACTTCTTCAATAATGAAACATGGAAAACATTATGTGCCTTTACTATGGGAGGGAGTGTTAGCCTATAGGCTACAAGTACCACTCTATCTAAGACTTCAAAGGGTCCACAATACCGAGGTGCTAGCTTGGCACAAGCTCCCATTCTCAGGGAACTCTTCCTAGGCTTAACTCTGAGATAGACATGGTCTCCTATCTTGAACTCTCTGGGAATTCTCTTTCTGTCAGCGTAACTCTTCTGTCTATCCTGAGCAATTTTCATATTTTGCTTTATCTGAATCACTTGTTGTCCATTTATTTTAGCATGTCGAGTTTGATTGTAATTATATCCACTAGATTAATCCAGTTGATTGGAGTCTTGCACTGTCTACCATAGAGAGCTTCAAAAGGGCTCATCTTCAGTGACTCTTGATAGTCGTTGTTGTAGGAAAAATCTACCAATGGCAAGTAGTCTTCCCACTTCTTAGGCTGGTGCATTACATGAATCCTTAGAATGTCTTCTAATGTTTGGTTTACTCTTTTTGTTTGTCCATCATTTTGAGGGTGATAGGTTGTGTTAAACAACAATTTAGTCTCAAAACCAACCATCAAGGATTTCCAAAAGCTAGAAGTGAAATTTGTGTCTCTGTCAGATACGATCTCCCTAGGCATGCCATGCAGTCTTAATATCTCCTTCATGAAAATGTTGGCGGTATCTATCGCCTTGCAAGTTGATTTGGCATGTACAAGTTGAGAAAAATTGCTCAATTTGTACACCACTACCATGATGGCATCATTTTTCTTAGCCAATTTTGGTAATCCGGTGATGAAATCCATGGAGATGGTTTCCCACTTCCATTCTGGAACTAGTAGAGGTTGTAACAACTCTGTTGGGTGTTGATTCTTCCACAGGAAAACTATAGGAAGGGGAGACGAATACAAAGTTCTTCCATAGAACAACTATAGCGAGAAGATCTCATAATAGAATTATGAAGATCCGGGATCACGATGGGATAGAGAGAGAGTCCCACTAGGACATTGAAAAAACATTGGTTAAACACTTCCAGGGGATAACTAAAGAACCCAACCGATACATGACCGATGCCATCCAGAGGATAGTTCAACACATCCCCAAGTTGGTCATGTGAGGAACATGATGTCAACCTTTGCAAACCCATATGGAAAGGCCCCATACCAAGATGACTTTACAGTGGAATTTTTTTAAGCGTGTTGGGATGTGGTTAAGCGTGATATTTATGGTATAGTGGAGGATTCCAGATGAGCCTCAATCCTAAAGGCCTTGAATGCCACAATGATCACTCTGATCCCAAAAGAAAATAAATCCAGAACTTCAGACCGCTACTGGCTGATAGCCCTGTGAAATGTGGTGTATAAGATAATTTCAAAAGTAATAGCTAATAGATTGAAACCACTTCTTCCAACTCTGATATCACAGGAACGAGCAGGCTTCATGGAAGGGAGGAAGATTCTGGATAACATCATACAATCCCATGAAAAAACACATACCCTGAAAAGTAAAAAGAAAGCAAGGATGTTAATCCAACTGGACTTGGCGAAGGCTTATGAAAAAATAAGTTGGCAGTACATGGCGAAGACGATGGAAGCTTTTGGGTTTGACCAACATTGGATTAAATGGATCATGAACCTAGTTTCTACAATGAGCTTCTCGCTTCTAGTAAATGGATCTCCAGCCAAGTCATTATATCCCATGATGGGTATAAGGCAAGGGGATCTGCTATCCCCTTTATTGTTCATTTTAATGATGGAAGGGATGAGCAGGAGCATAAATACCGCAACGACCAAAGGAGAAATCAAAGGCCTAAAACCTTTCGAAGAATGCCCGACCTCAACTCACCAACAGTTCATGGACGATACCCTTATCCATGGCACTCCCACAATAAAGGAAGCAAAGGAATATCAATTTTTTTTAG
This sequence comes from Picea glauca, assembly GCA_000966675.3. Classification (NCBI taxonomy): domain Eukaryota; kingdom Viridiplantae; phylum Streptophyta; class Pinopsida; order Pinales; family Pinaceae; genus Picea; species Picea glauca. The sequence goes on from JZKD02S0550781.1 coordinate 280,882, forward strand.
TAGAATTTGGAGAGGCCTCGGGGGATGAAATAAATCATTCCAAATCCATGATATACTTCTTCAAGACAAATCTTGCAATCCAAAGGAACCTGGCCAAAATTTTGGGGTTTGAGTGTAAAATACTCCCAACAAAATATTTGGGGGTACCCTTGACAGATAGGGTGTGTAGGAACGTAACGTGGGAATGAGTTATCAACAGGTTGGAGGAGAGGGTTAAGAATTGGACTTACATAGCTCTAAACCTTGCAGGACAGTTAATCCTTACTAAAGCAGTTCCACAAGTAATCCTGAGGTATCTTATGTCGGTGTTTCCGTCCCCCAAAGGAATCGTACAAAAAATTAAAGAAATACAGAGAGACTTCCTATGGAGAGGAGCTGAGGACAAAAAGAAATGGGCCTTGGTGGCATGGGACAAGGTGTGTAGACCGAAGAATAAAGGGGGCCTCAGTTTACAAGACCCACAGGTAACCAACGAGGCATACGGGGAAAAGTTGTGATGGAGATGGGTAAAGGAAAGTTTGGTGCCATGGGTTAAAGTCTAGAAAGAAAAATACTCCCTAGAAGTCAACACCTAAGAGCGGATCAGGTTCATGGGCACAAGGGAGGGGTCACCCATCTGGAATTTAGCTTGGAGGAATAAAAACTGGATACAAAGACACAACTTTTGGAAAATTAGGAATGGGAGAACAACGAGATTCTGGGAGGATGCATGGAAACAAGAACCCAAAATGGAAAACCAAGACAGAAAGGGGCTCAAACACGAGATGATTCGGTAAGGAAAAATAAAATTCCATTAGTACTGGAAGCAAAGGGAGGGGAACGCCAGATGGAGGATTTGGGATAAACTTAACCTACATAATAGAGATCAGGAAGACACGATGATGAAAGAGATTGAGGAGGAATTGGGTAAAAGGAAAATTGGGGTCTCGGAAGATGAGGACCAATTAAGGTGGGGAAGGAAAAATGGGGGTGAATTCAACCTAGAATAGGCCCGGTATTACATAGCAGGCTAGGACCAAGAAAACTCAGAACCACACTGGGATAGGATCTGGAAGGGCCCCCAATGGCCAAAGATCAAAGTGTTCGAATGGTTAGTCTTACACAAGAAGATACTGACCTGGGAGAACCTAACAAAAAGAGGATTCATAGGTCCCTCACGGTGTCACCTATGTGAGGTCAAGGAATAATCGACAGATCATCTCCTAGATGACTGCAACTATACATCTGAGATTTGGGACTGGGTGGCCTGTATTTACCACTAGTGAAATCGGGTTAGGGGGGATATCAAAGAGACAAACAAAACCTGGAAAGAGAGGTACAATGAAAATGACGTGGTGAACCTATGTTGGGGTCTGACGCACGGATAAAGGACACTATCGTAACTCAAATAAGAGAAACAATGCAGATCCTTAACCTTAACAACTCCAAAAACCAAAACATAGGTCAAAACTTACAAATTTTGGAACCATTCTATCTGAAAGAGTGGAGCTTTAGCATACCCGTGGCCCGATATCCACAGATCCAGACAGGATTCAATACATGGGGTCCTCCTCCGATAGGCTCCATTAAATTGAATTTTGACAAGGCGACGAAAGGCAATCCAGGGGTGGAAGGAGCTAGTGGAGTAATTAGAGAAAGTGGAGGGACAATCTTATGCCTGTATGCAGGGAGCATAGGAAATTCTACAAATAATGCAGCAGAGTTTGAAGCTCTGGAACTCAGCCTGGAAATTCTACACAGAGAGGGAATGATGAATTCCATCATGGAAGGTGATTTGACTCTTGTTTTCAACATTGTGAAGAAACTCTAGTATGGAACCGAGGTGGGCAAGGTGCAAAGGCATTGGCGTCTAGCGCAGTTCCTTCAAAAAATAAAGGAACATTTGCGAACCCTGAACACGATAGAGTTTAGATGGATTCATAGGGTGAAAAATGTGCTAGCGGACAGGATAACCAACAAGGGGGTTAACAGGGAGACTAGATGAGGTCTGGGCCAAAATCCCCAGGGGGAAACTTAGATCAAACTGCATCCACCTGTCAGTATGAGATCACGGTGGCAGCTTTAGAGACAAGGGTCACATCGAGGATGACGTGAGACTCCTCGACCCACCATGGGACCCAGGGGGAATATGATAGTCACAACACCTGGTCACTAGTTATCATGTGGGAACACGACAGGCAATAGGTGGGCGGACGGAAGGAAGTATGATACAACAACAATTTTAGAGGCGAAATCAAGGTAGAACGACCAAGTACCAGGCTGAAATTTCATGGCGAGTTAAGGGATGTGGAAATGGTGATAACCAAGGGAAGATCACTGACCCCTAGGATAAGTACAGGGCCAAGAGCGTCTGATTACAACACGAGCAGGGACAAAGGCAAGGACCGGGGAAGAGATTGTAACATCATGGTATGTCCAACCTTACCAGCCAATAATGAAGGGAGAGATCACCACCTTGAGCTAAAATTGGTAGGAGGTGTAGGCCCGCAGATGAGGGAATGTTATAAGAAGAAGACCAGTAGACAAGAGTGCAACTAGAAGGTGTTAGCGAGTAAGGAAAATTACAGTCTCAGGAGTAGAGTAGGTAAGGAGAGGTGCAAAGTGAGGTATATAGAGAAAGGACAGAGTAGGGTATTGGGTAGAAAAAGAAACATGGCGTTCTTGAAGCATACGCAGAGAAAGAGAAGCCCCCTGGGGAAGGATATCCTCGAAAGATCGAGGCATTTGACTAGAATTGAGCAAGCTGCAAGAGAGGCGGAGATCACCTTCCATATGCTGGTCTCGTCGAAGGGGAAGGCAACAGTCAACAAGTGGGAAGAAAAAATTAAGGAGGAGCAGAGTGGTAAAGAGTGGTGGGAGATAGTGCAAGAGGTTAAATGGGTGACGAACCTAGGGGCTACGTGTCCCAAGGAGACCCTCTACCATAAAACGGTAGAGACGACATAGTTTACCAAGATGTTGATCGGGAAAGTAAAATCCGATCGGGATGAGGCGAGACAGCAAGACCACCGAGAGGTTAAAACTATGTTGGATGAGATCCAACGTCGACTTAGCGGTCTGGAAACTATTATCAAGTTGTTAGTGGAGGTTGAAAATGACCAAAAACGCAAGCAAGAGCGGTTGGCTGTGCAGTTCCACCTTTACCTGAGATACGTCCACCATATGGACATCACACCCACGGATGGACAAGGAGTACCAACCCAAATCAGAAGAACTAGAACAATCTCCCCAAAGGAGGACAACAAGGGCCAAGCGGGCGGGGTGAAGGATCAGCCCCAGGTGTTGTAGCAACTCTTAGCTTTCGGCCTATAATGTATGTTAGCGTTAATGGAAGTTATGCCCAGGAAGTAGTAGATGGTAGTTAATTTTGTGGTAGACTTTGGTATTTTCGATGGAGCAGTTAGTTAGCTATTTTGTGACTATGCTTCTTAGAGAGGTTTGGTATAGTTTCTAATTTTGGTAGACCAGATATCTCCAGGTTTGATTATCAAAAACCAATAGCAAGGGTGCGTCTAGTTTCCTTTACGCACACCAGGATCCCCATTTTGTATTATAGTTTCTATAAATAATATAGCTCTATAATCTGATTTACAAAAAAGAAAATCCACTTTTTATATAATTTTTTTATTTTAAAAAATAGTTTATGTTAAAGTATAAGTTTTAATTTTTTTTAATGGATATGTTTTTCATTAGTTTTGTTAAAAATTTAGAAAATTGTAATGATTGAAATTACATATTCAAAGTATCTGAGAATTTTAAGGTTTTTAAGAGAGCTTTATGCATTCAAAAAGAGGACTAACAATAAATAATTGTAATTTTGACAACAATTACTTGTTGAAATCCCATAATATATGCAGCAACATCAATCCAAAGAAGAAGATTAAATTAAACAAACAAAAAAAAAGCCGTCAGAATCACATGAGAGCACATGCGGAATCACAGGACTCAGTTGTCCATACATTCCATTTGTAAATTAATATTATGGCTATATTTAATCATTCCCGTTGAGAATTGTTTAACCTGGGGATATTTGTCGTCAAGTGACAGAATTGAGCGAATCTCTCCGGCGAAGTAGACGGAAATTCGAAGGTTGGTCAATTGTGGAATACGCAAATCACGATATTGTCTCTTGAACTTTGAATTTGTTTTTGTGAGCAGACTGTTCATAAGGAGACGTGATAATGACTTTGAGAGTGTAAATAAACAAATTCTGCGAGACACTTACAGTACAAAGAATTGTATTAAATAAAAAGGAATCTGCAAAACAATAAAAGGAAAGCTACAATAACATGGAATTGATTTATGCCTTTATGCTGATCTATATTGCAGCAATGATCGTAGAAAGGATCGTTTCACCTAATATCACTAAAATAATTTTGCCGTCTGTTTGTTCAATGTTCTTCGACCATATAAAGATAAAGGAATCATTCAATAATGAATTCCATATTCAGGAATCACTCGATAATGAATTTACTATGAATATAAATATAAAGGAATCATTCAACAATGAATTTCATATTAAAAAATTATTTAACAATGAGTTCCATTTTAGGGAATCATTCAATCATTCGGGTTTATTAATCCTCCATGTTGACCAGTCACGTGCTTTCAAAGGGAATATTTTAAATGTAAAGTTTTATTCAATCCACCGTGTTGCCAAGTCACGTGCTTCTACATTGAATATTTGTTATCATATTAAATTATTTTAAATTTACATTTTTTTTTCCAAGTCATGTGCTTTCACAGTAAATATTAATATTTGTTATGATATGAAATTATTTCAAATTTATAGTTTTTGCCAGTCATGTGCTGGCATATTGAATATTTGTTATGATATGAAAGTATTTCAAATTTGCAGTTTTTGCCTAGTCAATGTTTGCAGTTTTTGTTTAATCAATGTGCATCCACAGGGAATATTTGTTATCATATGAAATTATTTCAAATTTACAGTTTTTGGGAGTCAATGTGCATCCACAGTGTGAATATTTGTTATCATATGAAATTATTTGAAATTTACAGTTTTTTTCCCAGTCATGTGCTTTCACAGTGAATATTCAAATTATTTTGAATTTACAGTTTTGGCACAGTGAATATTTTGTCATTATATTAAATTATTTAAAATTTACAATAGTGAATATTGGTTAATTTTTTTACCTAATCATGTGTTTCCAGATTGAATATTTGTTAATTTTTTTACCCATTCAGGTTCTTCCATAGTAAATATTTGTTAATCCTTTTACCCAGTCATGTGCTTTTACAGTGAATATTTGTTATCATATGGAATTATTTTGAATTTACAGTAAAATATTTGTTAATTTTTTTACCCATTCATGTGCTTCCACAGTGAATATGTGTTAATCTTTTTACCCAATAATATGCTTTCACAGTGAATATGTGTTAATCTTTTTACCCAGTAATGTGCTTTCACAGTGAATATTATTCTTTTTACCCAGTCATGTGCTTCTACAGTGTATTTGTTATCATATGAAATTATTTTGAATTTACCGTTTTGACCAAGTGATATGCTTCCACAGTGAATATTTGTCTATCATATGAAATTATTATAAATTTAAAGTTTCTGCCCCATATCTCCACATTGAATATTTGTTATCATACAAAATTATTTCAAATTCAAAAGTTTTGCTGTGTTTACAAAGTGAATAATTGTTATCATATAAAATTGTTTCAAAGTTGTAGTTTTGAAATCTTATCATTTTTCAAAAAGACTTTAATTTATTAATTAACTATTTGAGATTAATATTTATTATTGTTTCAAATTTGTGGTTTTCAAATCTTGGTTTTTATAAATTAAAAAAAAAATAAAAATTATTTATTAATTAACTATTTGAGATTGATATTTCTGTGTACTTCCTTAAATTACAAGTTCAATGTGGGATGTATATGAGAAAGGAAGTTATTCATTAAGAAAAGTCTATTGATAATAAAGTACATCATGTTTGCTTTAATTTTCAATGTCAAGAATTTAATTTTTTCGAAAAAATAAAAATCAAAGTTGAATTATATCAAATTATATTAAGATTATATTAATAAATTGATAATTTTATTTATAAATATCAACTTAAACATCTATGTATCAATGTGATTGCTAAGTTTAGGAATACTTAAGGTTGGTTGGAAGAAATTAATTGTAATATAGGAGTTGAGTAACGCTATCCTGTGTCTTCTATCTTTTTTTGGCATATACATTGACAAGTTAGAGGGTTGTTCAAAAGTAGGTTGTGTCCACCTAACATTAGCCGGAATAGTCATCATCCTCCTTTAACGTGGTGATATTGTTCTTATGGCAAGGAGTCCCTACTTTCTCAACAAACAACTAAAAATTCTCAAATATTCCTGCTCTAGTACAGGTGTGACTTTTAACACTCACAAAACAAAGGTTACCATAATTGAATCCAAAAATATCACTTACACTAATTTCAGGTATGAAAACAATAGATTGGAGGAAGTGACTTCATACAAATATCTTGGAATTGAAATTCATCACAAGCTTAGCTAGAACTATGTCATTGAGAAAAGGATAAATGGAGAGTGAAAGCTTATTATGGGCTTGAAAACAGATGTAAATCCATAGACCTTTGACTATGGGATAAGAATAAACTTCCTTTTGAGACATTGGTCGCTCCTATTATTTTAAATGGTTGTGAAGTTTGGGGATGCAACATCTCTAGAGAATCATAGAGAAAGATAGAGAAAATACAAAAGTGTTTTATAACTTATAATCTCAAAATCAAAGAGAATACATCATATCCTATCATATCCTTCTCATAGAAGTAAGATTTCCCCCCATCATGAGCATGGCTATGACTAGGTACCTAGTGTAGAAGAAAAAGATAAGCAACATGGGAAACAAGAGACTTCCTAATATTTATTCAAACTCGAGTGGGTCAAAAGAATTTTTCATTTTCATAACACACTTAGGGTTGGATATGAAAATCACTTTCTCTTCTATATTTCCCTGCATACACCCACATTAGATCTTAATTTCAAAATATTTGCTACAATAACGACCTTCCTAATCTTTTCACTCATCAAAACCATGGTGATTTGGGAACACTTATCTTAAATCTTTTCAAGCACAAAAATAGAATTTTAAAGAAACCCAAGTAATTCCCTTGCCTTTCTTGAGGTTCAATATACTAAATTAGGTCTCAGTTGATGTTAACTAACATCATCATATATAAAATCATTAAATCTTAAGACTCACATTGCAAGGTTATTTTTTAGGATGATATTTAAAGAGGAAATATCGTAATAAATAATTTTAATGGAATTTATGTTTGGTATTAAAGTTTGATATCTAATTGTTAATAAATATCGTTGATGGGACTTTCATATAGGCTATATGATTATATATATATTCACAAATTAGGATGTCATTGATACACAACAAAAAAATATTATTTTTACACCACAAAATTAATTAAAGTAGGTCTTCAAGAGAGAAGGAAAGAGAAACATTTAAATTATACTCATTGATAGATCATCCATATCTAAAATATAAGAGTAGTAAGAGGATGTCAATCTTCTACAACCCTACATATAAGCCAAGAAAAAAAATCATTCCCTAACATACAATAACAAAACTATATCTAACATAAAAAACCAAATAGAAACCCTTCTAAATTGACTTGATCGATTCAATAAATTCATGAAAAGAAACATTAAATAAAAAGAAGTAAAGGTAGTGGGGTGGGAGAGGGGGAGGTGCGGGTGAAAGAAGTACAATGATAGATCCAATACCTTGATATAGTGAGGTGGTTCATGTCCCTTCAACCTTATCATTTGTTCCTATTAATGTTTTGTTTAGTCCAAAGGTATTCAAAGTTGTCCTCCAATGGTTCTCCTCAAAACCCCCATAAGAAAATGGGGAAAGTTGATACATAGGTTCATACTAGGCATTCCTTTTTATGACAAGAAAGAGGTCCCTACAAATTCTATCCAAAGAGATCATCCTCTAATCAAATATTGTATGAGATGTATATGAAATCCATCAAAATTTATTAATTCCATGTGAAGGGGGGATTTTATAGGTTTTTTCTTCCTTACAGGGTATTTTAGATGAAGTGTAGGTCTACTTTCTATAGATTTATCAAAATATTCATTCCCTAAGCACCATATAAGTGATCAATATTCACCAAATCAACCATGGAGCTTGGGGAATTATATTGAACCTATCACCAAAGATAACATTGAAAATACCTTAGTGTTAAGAGAGCAAGAAACAAGACAATATGGGATCCATTCCTATCAAGCATGAAAATAAATCATTCCCAAAGTTTTTTTACATTCTAATACCTCAATAAAAAATAGACCATGTAATAATGTTCTCTAACATTATGACTACTTGGTACATTTGAGCAAGAGAGAATCTTATGGTAATTTTGAGTGGAAAAACATTCATATGAAACAATACAAAAGGAGATCCTAATCCTATATGGTTGTTCAAAAATAAATATTACTAATCCAACCATCATGTTGATGTGGGAAAAGTGCCCTTCAACAAATAGGGGTACTCTCCAATGTAAAGTCCCAATTAGAATTCACATCACTTAGGATAGGAGACCCATTTGATTTTTTTCTTCACAACCATTACTTAAAATGAGGGGATGGTTATAGGATATAGAGTGAAATATGATAATGTCCTATATGTGACATGAAAACTAATCTAACCTATCATATCTAGGAGCATATTTTAACTAGTAGATAAAAGGTTAGTTATATGTCCCTGTAGCTACTTTTTAAACATAAAACTATTAAAGAAATACAAAAACACATAAGCATAAATAGAATTGTAAAGTAAAAAGTATGTTAGAACGCCACCATTTTCAATCTATTATATCCCATATCAAAGCAACATGTCAGATGAGAAATGTTAGAAAAACAGGAC
>JZKD02S0550815.1:0-16441 GCA_000966675.3 Picea glauca
AGGACCATTCTCTCTCTCGTGCAGGTTTTTAAGACTTAAACTATAACATCCTCCTTTGGATCCTTAGGCAATTTACACCAAGTTTTGAAGACCAGACTAGAAGGTCTTCTAGAAGGCAAAGGAGTGGTCTCGAAAGGGTGCCTTCATGGGGAAATCTATCCAAGGCATCAGGTAAGACAAACATGGGAACAAATCTCTCGAGATCAGACTTGAAAAATCTATATTAGTTCAGTATATATATATGTAAACATAAGCCATACGTGTTCATTCCAACATAAGCATGCAACCACCACTCCGATCAAAATACCATGCAGACATTTCTACACATAAACTATTTATAAGTGTTCAAACCATGAGCATACATTTTAAGACATTTACATTCAAGATACAAGATATAACACTTATCAGAAAAACACCAGGTGATGCAACTGCTGAGAGGGGTGCTCATTTCCACCCAACTGTAGGCTTAGCGGCTCTGAATGGATTTACCACTAGCCACCCCCGAGCTAGACCACGATGCTTGAGACTCTCTGGCTTGGTTCTTCAGCGATTGAGAATGAAGGTTACCCCCCTTCTTCTCTCCTATCACTCACTCTGCATTTTGTTCCAGAGTTCTTCCGATCTCCTCTTGTGTTCTCCCCCTCGCGTCCCCCCCTTTCCACACCTTTTACCTGCCTTTTATTTTCCGGCGAGGTTGCGTGTGGCACTAATTCCCCCGCAGTGGTCAGGTCTAAGGCGTCCACGGATGGGCGGTTCACCCCCATCCCTCATTAACTCATGAGGATCCTCTTCACCTACCAACCTGGTGAGTAATTCATTTCGGGGCCAGTGAGTCGCTCTTGGTTCTCTGGGCCAGTGACGACCAAATACGGTATTGGTTTCGGTGGAAGTTAGTGCCACCATTCCAGGTGCCTTCCACCACCTTTCTTTAGCCATCGTGGTCTCTTTGTCAGCACATCCCCCTCCCAGCAATCCTGCATCACATATATATTTATATATATAATGTTAATTTACATTTGTCGACCTTGTATACTAAGGTCCATTCAAAATCACACATTCACATCTTTGATTTTGCCACAGTTCTTGGCCAGCATAATTAATTTTACAGACTAGGGGAAACAGGGTGTTACAATCTCCATGAAGAAATTCACTCTTCACATCCATCTAATGGATTTTCCATCCAAAACAAGCAGCAAGGGAAATAATCAATTGAACATAGTTCATCTTCGCAACAAGGGAAAAGGTTTCAGTTAATTTGATGCCTTCTTGTTGAGAAAAATCTTTTTCAACTAGGCACGCTTTATGTCACTCAACAACACATTTAGAGGTAAATTTGTTCCTGTAGACTCATCGACACTTCACAATGTTCTTTCCTTGCGGTCAAGGAACTAGGTCCCAAGTGTCATTCTTCGACAAATAATCAATTTATGTCTGAATCGATTTCTCCCATTTAGATCATCCTTCAACATCTGAGTAGGAAACGAGATCAAAATTTTCAATTACATGAGTCCTTATGGAAACACTTGCATATTTCTTTTGACTTCGATTTTGTCATCCGAAGGAAACATCCCCGACATCAACTCCATCATCTTCAATTGTCTTGGAAACCCATTTGGGTAGAAAGGGAACATGTGAATTGTGGTTCACTGTAGTACATTGATCAAAATTTAGAGGGTATTCATTCGAAAGATCAGTCAAGTCGACTCATAGATCGATGTCCTAATCAAAAAAGGAACAAAGTTTGACTATCCAGTCGAAATACTAAAATATGGAACATGAGAACCAATGTTGGACACAACTTCAAAGGGATCATCATGTAGCAATCTAGAGGAGGCATTCAACAACTTAATGCTAGAAGACTTCTCATCAAACCATACATTTTGTTTAATAATAATTTTTCATTTGAAAATATCAAACATTTGTTAGGCTTTCGACTCTTCTAGTATCCCATCATGATGCAAGTATGTGATCCAGGTGGATATTAGTGGCCACCCACCTATTCCAACTGGCTCCTTTTAACAGTTTTAGTTCAATATGTTCTTGTGTAATTCTTTGTGATTATGGGTTCTACACATCCGGGGATTTCTAAAGCCCTACATAGATTATGTGGACACTGGTGGTCGCCCACCTAATCCAACTGGTTTATTTTGGAAGTTTTCATGCGAGTACATCTTTATGTATTTCCAGGGCCGTTTTGGGACCTTAACCAATGGTTTTTTGTTTTTTTTTGCCACAGTCAAACTATAGATGAAGTTAGATTTTGATGGCATAATTTGTAGTTCTCAAAAATACCTTTCCAACAGGATATCACACGCCTAAAACGGAGGTCGTATGAAAAATTTACAACCCCAAGAAGTTGAGGTGCCAACTTACCCATCGGGGCCCACATAACTTTTGGTGTTTCATCTCCCAGGGTTAGGTTTTTGGATGTCTATGGTTTTGTCATTCATGAGTAATTTTAAAAATTCCTCTGGAGCCTCATTGTAATTATTCTTCTCAGATGAATGCCCGTAGCAGCCACATCTCTTCTCAGAGATAACTACCACCATTCGAGCAAGTTGTTTTCAGTTCTACAATTTTACAGTTTCAGCCTATTTCATTTATTCAATAGAAGTTATTCTTCATTGGATATCTGTTGTTTTTCTTCGTATCTCTGTGTTATTGTATTCAATATGTTATTTATTTCGTTCCGCTCATAAATCCAAATTAGTGGTATCAGAGTGGTCTGGTCTTCACTTATTTTTCTTCGTGCATGTCCCCGAGAGGAACTAGGTACAAGAAGTTGGGACTCGAACCAGTCAATCATTTGCAAGATCGGTCATGTCAATCTTGAATGAAAATCATGGGGGACGACAAGAAATATGATGGACCAGGATATTCTTTTAAATTATTTCTCGAGGAAGCCCTTGCGCAACAAAGGAACGAAATTATGGACAACTTTGCACAGACCCTTCGACAACTACCCATAGGAGACACATTTTCATAAAGAGGCCATGCAACCCCGTTCAAGGTACAAGTAAATCTTGATATTCCATTATTTGAAGGACTCATAGATGTGAATGTTGTAGATAAATGGTTAAATATGCTCGAAGGGCATTTTTCGGTCCACAATTTTTTCGATAGGGAAAAGATTACTTTTCCACTCCTCAAGGTCGTCCCCCATGTTAAGGATTGGTGGAATACTTACTCTGAGAAAAGGGCCATACAGGAATCCGCAATATTTTTGGTCACCCCCACATGAGATTCCTTTAGGGATGCCATTAAAGAACAATACTACCTTGTTGGAATCTACGAGGATCAGTACACAAGATGGACCACCCTGCATCAGGAAAGGGACTAGACAATACCAGATTTCACCAATATTTTCCATACCATGCACACCAAATTGGGTATCAAAGACTCTGAACGACATATGGTGCTCAAATATTGTGGTTGTCTACATAGATACATTCAAACACAAATGGAGTTTCTGGACATTGCATCATTGGGTACGGCTTATATATATGCTATCAAGATTGAGCAAAAATTTAAGCAGAAAAGGAGAGAGTTTGGATCTACAAACTCCTCACAACTGAAGCAGAGAAAAGGTGGCCCCAACCCACAAAAAAAGGGACAGAGCAAAGATGGTCATTCTCAAAACAACTAGTCTAAGCCACAACACAAGAAGGGTAATGAGAAGTCGAAGAAGGACAAGAGAAAGTGGTGTGAATACCATAAAATCCCTTGGCACAATAGCAAAGAATGTCTCTCCAAGCAGTCATTGGTGGTCGAGCTAAAATCTTCCAAGTCAGAGGAAGATTCTGACTTCAAATCAAATCCAGAAGGAGGGAAGTGAATTATCGATGTCGAACCCAACACCACTATCGCTACCACCAAAGTCCAGCCAAGTGAACCAGAAGAACCAAAGGAAGGGGAACGACTCTTTCACTCACAAATGTGGGTAAAGGGGGTTGTGCTTCATTTCATTTTCGATAGCGACAATTAGAAGAACCTGATATCATCATAGGTCGTCAAGCAGTTGGACATGTCGATGACACCGCACCCACAACCCTACACCATCGGTTGGCTTCACCAAGGAATATATCTCCACATCATCCAAGAGTGTCGTCTGCCCTACAACATCAAGCCCTTCAAAGATGAGGTATTGTGTGATATTTATCCCCTTGAAGTTTGTGATGTTATTTTAGGACAACCATATTTGTGGAAGTGGAATTTTGTGTATGATTCTAGACCCCACACTGTTATTATTACTTTGGGTAGAAAATTGTACATGATACCAGAGGTAGCGCTGCCTACTGCTATTTCTTTAATCTCTGCTAAGCAATGCAGTAAGGTCATTTCACAGATCGGGAATTTCTTCTTCTTTGTGATCCATGCTCATAGTATGCATAAGGTCACCACCACATCTGTGACCTCTACACATATCCTCTCTTTGTAGCAGAATCAAGTGGACGGAATCGTGGAATATCACAGAGACATCTTCTCCTCACCCACTGAGGTACCGACACACTGCCAAGTCAAGCATCCAATTGATCTAACCCCTGGTGCACCTCTACCTAATGGACCAGTTTATCATCGCTCACTGATGGAAAATGATGAAATCAAGCGTCAAATCCAAGAGATACTTCAAAAGTGACACATAAAACTCAGATCCTTCCCTTGCAGAAGCTCGATTGTACTGGTGTAGAAGAAAGACGAGACCTTGCGGCTCTGCATTGATTATAGAGAATTGAACAAAATTGCACTCGGGAATCGGTACCCAATTCCCCGAATTGATGACCTTCTTGAACAACTCAAGGGGGCCAAGTTCTTCAACAATATTGACCTAAAGTCTGGCTACCACCAGTTTCCCATCGAACCGACTAATATATGGAAGACAAATTTCAAATCTAAAGAAGGTCGCTTTGAATGGTTGGCCATGCCCGTTGGCCTAACAAATGCACCGACAACTTTCATGAGGTTGATGGGTGATGTATTGAGACCCTTCACCAACTCTTTTGTGGTGGTATATCTGGATGACATATTCATCTTTAGCAGAAGTTAGGAGGAGCACACGCAGCATATTCAACAGGTTTTGTGCACTCTGCAGCAACACAAGCTATATGCCAACTTGGAAAAATGATCCTTTGGCATGAACGAGGTCCAATACTTGGGACACAATGTTCATGAACATGGGGTACATGTGGATCCAACTAATATCCAAGTCATCCATGACTGGCTAGTCCCGACCACACTAACCGAGCTTCGGAGCTTCTTGGGACTTACCAACATCTACCGACGGTTCATGTTGGGATTCTCCCATATTGCATAGGCCCTCAGCCAAGTGACCAAGGGTGGTGCCAAGGAAACGTTCATGTGGAAGAAGGCACAACAATGAGCATTTGATGATCTAAATAATCGCTTATTCTTAGCTCCAACACTCTCCTTACCCGATCTGCAACAACCATTCAATATTGAGAATGATGCATCTAACTATGTTGTAGGCACAGTTCTCACTTAACACGGTCATTCGATAGCATACCACAGTGAGACACTCTCGGATACTATACGGAAATACCCCACCTATGAAAAGGAAATGTATTCCATTGTACATTCATGTCATCAATGGAAACATTGCATTTGGGAAAGAAGACAGTGATCCACATTGATCATAAGCCTCTGCAGTTCATACAGACATAGTGGAAGTTGCAGAATGACTGCCATCAGAAGTGGTCCACATACCTATGACATTTCCATCTCAACATCAAGTATAAGACAAGGACAACAAATCATGTTGTTGACTGCCTCAGTCGACCTCCCGTGGTTGCACTCACCACTATGATCCATTCCTATAGGAATGAGGCATCTAAGTGGCCCCAACTTTATCAACAAGATCCTGACTTCAGCACCACCTATCCGCTCTTGGGTACAGGTGTGAATGTCACTAATTCTCACATTAAGGATGGGCTGTTATGACATATGGGCCACCTTTTTGTTCCAGCAAGCGAGTGTGCAAAGTTGATTTGGGAGGCTCACTACAGTCATATGGAAGGACATTTTTGCATGGAGAAAACTGTGGTCGTTCTTCAGAAACATTTTTTTGGCCAAAACGTCAATAGGACGTCGGCAAGTATATCATATCTTGCACTACATGTGCCATTTCCAAGCCAACCATCAAGAAGCAAGGCTTATACACCCCTCTTCCTACTCTCGGGAGGCCTTGAGAATCCATCTCGATGGATTATATGTCTGGCCTTCCATCCACCAAGCAAGGAAATGATATGTGTATTTGTGGTGGTTGATTGATTTTCAAAGATGGGCATTCTCACAGCCTACAAGAAGAGTGTCACAGCGACAGATACTGCCAAGATCTTCTTCAAATGAGTGTGGCTCCATTTTGGGATACCACAGATCATCATCTTCGATACAGACATCAGGTTCATCAACACATTTTGGTCGAGTCTCTGGTCACTGTTGGACACTAAGATCACTAAATACACTGCCTTCCATCCTCAAACCAATGGCCAAACAGAGGTCATCAATCAGATGACTATACACATCCTGTGCATGTATAACTCTAAGCATATGTATACATGGGATGAGTATCTTCCCTATGTTCAACATAGCTACAACAGGTCTCTCCATAGATCCACCGAACATAGCCCATTTCATGTGGGGTTGAGATTCCAACCTTTGGGTCCCATTGATGTTGCACTACCTATTGCAACCACACAGATAGAATATTCCCATGTTCAATATAAGTCCGACAAAGCCACCAGATTCATTGAGAGGATTCAACACATCTGCCAACATGTCCATGAGATTTTGCAAAAATCCAATGCTAAGTACAAGTAACGCCATGATCACACTAGGTATTGCACAAGTTTCAGGTGGGAGACAAGGTCTGGTTAGATTTGCATAAATAATTCCTTACAAGGCCCCATCAGAATATTTTTCCATTTCACGATGGTCCTTACACTATCACCAAGGTTTTCAGAGACAATGTTTTTGAGCTCAACACTCCCCCCTTCCTTTGTTTGCACCCAGTGTTCAATGTGGACCTCCATCCACTGATCAGATAGTGGACACGCAAGTCAAGGGCACTTGCAAACAGAGGATCTAGCTTTATCAAGCTTTCAAGGCAAAGCAGCTCTTGCACCAAGGAAAATGGCTCACCCAGGGTCAAATTCAGTAGAAATTTCCTCACCTGATGGAGGCACTAAATGAAATGGATACCATTACTTCCTAAGGGGGGAGGACTGATCTAGGTGGATATTTTTGGCCATCAACCTATTCCAATTGGCTCCTTTTGACAGTTTTAGTTCAACACGTTCTTCTATAATTCTCTGTAACTATGGGTTCTACACTTTCAGGGTTGTTTGAATCCCTACACAGCTTCCAGGTGGTGATTGATGGTCAACCACCTTATCCAACTGGCTTATTTTGGAAGTTTTCATCTCAGTACATCTTTATGTACTTCCAAGCCCATTTTGGGGCCCTAAACAATGTTTTTTTTGGCTTTCCATAGTCAAACTATAGACAAAGTCAAATTTTGATGACATAATGTGTAGGTCTCAAAAATACCTTTCCAATGGGCTATCACATGCCTAAAACAGAGGTCGCATGAAAAATTTACGACCCCGGGAAGTTGAGGTACCAACTTACCCATCGGGGCCCACATAACTTTTGGTGTTTCATCTCCTAGGNATTTTGTGTATGATTCTAGACCCCACACTGTTATTATTACTTTGGGTAGAAAATTGTACATGATACCAGAGGTAGCGCTGCCTACTGCTATTTCTTTAATCTCTGCTAAGCAATGCAGTAAGGTCATTTCACAGATCGGGAATTTCTTCTTCTTTGTGATCCATGCTCATAGTATGCATAAGGTCACCACCACATCTGTGACCTCTACACATATCCTCTCTTTGTAGCAGAATCAAGTGGACGGAATCGTGGAATATCACAGAGACATCTTCTCCTCACCCACTGAGGTACCGACACACTGCCAAGTCAAGCATCCAATTGATCTAACCCCTGGTGCACCTCTACCTAATGGACCAGTTTATCATCGCTCACTGATGGAAAATGATGAAATCAAGCGTCAAATCCAAGAGATACTTCAAAAGTGACACATAAAACTCAGATCCTTCCCTTGCAGAAGCTCGATTGTACTGGTGTAGAAGAAAGACGAGACCTTGCGGCTCTGCATTGATTATAGAGAATTGAACAAAATTGCACTCGGGAATCGGTACCCAATTCCCCGAATTGATGACCTTCTTGAACAACTCAAGGGGGCCAAGTTCTTCAACAATATTGACCTAAAGTCTGGCTACCACCAGTTTCCCATCGAACCGACTAATATATGGAAGACAAATTTCAAATCTAAAGAAGGTCGCTTTGAATGGTTGGCCATGCCCGTTGGCCTAACAAATGCACCGACAACTTTCATGAGGTTGATGGGTGATGTATTGAGACCCTTCACCAACTCTTTTGTGGTGGTATATCTGGATGACATATTCATCTTTAGCAGAAGTTAGGAGGAGCACACGCAGCATATTCAACAGGTTTTGTGCACTCTGCAGCAACACAAGCTATATGCCAACTTGGAAAAATGATCCTTTGGCATGAACGAGGTCCAATACTTGGGACACAATGTTCATGAACATGGGGTACATGTGGATCCAACTAATATCCAAGTCATCCATGACTGGCTAGTCCCGACCACACTAACCGAGCTTCGGAGCTTCTTGGGACTTACCAACATCTACCGACGGTTCATGTTGGGATTCTCCCATATTGCATAGGCCCTCAGCCAAGTGACCAAGGGTGGTGCCAAGGAAACGTTCATGTGGAAGAAGGCACAACAATGAGCATTTGATGATCTAAATAATCGCTTATTCTTAGCTCCAACACTCTCCTTACCCGATCTGCAACAACCATTCAATATTGAGAATGATGCATCTAACTATGTTGTAGGCACAGTTCTCACTTAACACGGTCATTCGATAGCATACCACAGTGAGACACTCTCGGATACTATACGGAAATACCCCACCTATGAAAAGGAAATGTATTCCATTGTACATTCATGTCATCAATGGAAACATTGCATTTGGGAAAGAAGACAGTGATCCACATTGATCATAAGCCTCTGCAGTTCATACAGACATAGTGGAAGTTGCAGAATGACTGCCATCAGAAGTGGTCCACATACCTATGACATTTCCATCTCAACATCAAGTATAAGACAAGGACAACAAATCATGTTGTTGACTGCCTCAGTCGACCTCCCGTGGTTGCACTCACCACTATGATCCATTCCTATAGGAATGAGGCATCTAAGTGGCCCCAACTTTATCAACAAGATCCTGACTTCAGCACCACCTATCCGCTCTTGGGTACAGGTGTGAATGTCACTAATTCTCACATTAAGGATGGGCTGTTATGACATATGGGCCACCTTTTTGTTCCAGCAAGCGAGTGTGCAAAGTTGATTTGGGAGGCTCACTACAGTCATATGGAAGGACATTTTTGCATGGAGAAAACTGTGGTCGTTCTTCAGAAACATTTTTTTGGCCAAAACGTCAATAGGACGTCGGCAAGTATATCATATCTTGCACTACATGTGCCATTTCCAAGCCAACCATCAAGAAGCAAGGCTTATACACCCCTCTTCCTACTCTCGGGAGGCCTTGAGAATCCATCTCGATGGATTATATGTCTGGCCTTCCATCCACCAAGCAAGGAAATGATATGTGTATTTGTGGTGGTTGATTGATTTTCAAAGATGGGCATTCTCACAGCCTACAAGAAGAGTGTCACAGCGACAGATACTGCCAAGATCTTCTTCAAATGAGTGTGGCTCCATTTTGGGATACCACAGATCATCATCTTCGATACAGACATCAGGTTCATCAACACATTTTGGTCGAGTCTCTGGTCACTGTTGGACACTAAGATCACTAAATACACTGCCTTCCATCCTCAAACCAATGGCCAAACAGAGGTCATCAATCAGATGACTATACACATCCTGTGCATGTATAACTCTAAGCATATGTATACATGGGATGAGTATCTTCCCTATGTTCAACATAGCTACAACAGGTCTCTCCATAGATCCACCGAACATAGCCCATTTCATGTGGGGTTGAGATTCCAACCTTTGGGTCCCATTGATGTTGCACTACCTATTGCAACCACACAGATAGAATATTCCCATGTTCAATATAAGTCCGACAAAGCCACCAGATTCATTGAGAGGATTCAACACATCTGCCAACATGTCCATGAGATTTTGCAAAAATCCAATGCTAAGTACAAGTAACGCCATGATCACACTAGGTATTGCACAAGTTTCAGGTGGGAGACAAGGTCTGGTTAGATTTGCATAAATAATTCCTTACAAGGCCCCATCAGAATCTTTTTCCATTTCACGATGGTCCTTACACTATCACCAAGGTTTTCGGAGACAATGTTTTTGAGCTCAACACTCCCCCCTTCCTTTGCTTGCACCCAGTGTTCAATGTGGACCTCCTACGGCCATAGTTTCCACCATTATTAGACACCTCAAAGATCGCAGCACGGTTGACACTAATAGAGATCAACCCTAACTACATGGAATAGGAATCCACTGATCAGATAGTGGACACACAAGTCAAGGGCACTTGCAAACAGAGGATCCAGCTTTATCGAGTTTTCAAGGCAAAGCAGCTCTTGCACCAAGGAAAATGGCTCACCCAGGGTCAAATTCAGCAGAAATTTCCTCACCTGATGGAGGCACTAAATGAAATGGATACCATTACTTCCTAAGGGGGGAGGACTGATCTAGGTGGATATTTTTGGCCATCCACCTATTCCAATTGGCTCCTTTTGACAGTTTTAGTTCAACACGTTCTTCTGTAATTCTTTGTAACTATGGGTTCTACACTTTCAATGTTGTTTGAATCCCTACACAGCTTCCAGGTGGTGATTGATGGTCACCCACCTTATCCAACTGGCTTATTTTGGAAGTTTTCATCTCAGTACATCTTTATGTACTTCCAAGCCCATTTTGGGGCCCTAAACAATGTTTGTTTTGGCTTTCCATAGTCAAACTATAGACAAAGTCAAATTTTGATGACATAATGTGTAGGTCTCAAAAATACCTTTCCAATGGGCTATCACATGCCTAAAACAGAGGTCGCATGCAAAATTTACGACCCCGGGAAGTTGAGGTACCAACTTACCCATCGGGGCCCACATAACTTTTGGTGTTTCATCTCCTAGGATTAGGTTTTTGGATGTCTAGGGTTTTGTCATTCATGAGTAATGTTAAAAAGGCCTTTGAAGCCTCATTTTAATCATTCTTCTCAGAGGGATGCACGTAGCAGCCACATCTCTTCTCAGAGATAACTACCACCATTTGAGTAAGTTGTTTTCAGTTCTGCAGTTTTACAGTTTCAGCCTATTTCATTTATTCAATAGAAGTTATTGTTCATTGGATATATATTGTTGTTCTCTATATATATGTGTTATTGTATTCATTCTGTTATTTATTTTGTTCCTCTCATAAATCTGGATCAACGTGACTCTTTGCATCCATATTCTTTCTACAATCACTAGAAACATGAGCCTAGGAAACACATCCAAACACACGGAGGTGGCCAACTGAAGGTTTCTTTCCACACCATTGTTTGACTGGAGTTACAGAAGGAACAACTCGAGTCAAGATATGATTGAGCAGATAGTTTATCACAATACATTTCTTCGGACCAGAAGCAAGGAGGCATATCTTTAGCCTGCAAAAGACATCTAGCCATTTCAACCAACGTTTGATTCTTGCATTCTGCGATTCCATTTTGTTGAGATGTGTGAGGGACTAACCACTGCCAGTCAATACTAGATCAAACCAGGTATTCTTCAAAAGGTCGATTGACATACTCACCACCATTTTTTGATCTCAATCACTTGATGGGTCAGCCACATTTCTTTTTATCAAAGGCTCTAAAATCATTGAACCTTTCAAATACAAGGTTCTTATTCTTTAGAAAGTAGACCCACATAAAACGATACAAATAATCAATGAAAATCAAGATATACCTTGCACTTTCCAGTGAAGGTATATTGATGCATCAGACATCACTATGAACCAACTCCAGTAGGTTCTGTGCTCACCATGCTTTACCAGAGACAAATGGTGCTTGATGATGCTTCACAAGCACACGAACCTTATAGACTCCTTTAGGGGGAAACACCTTTAAAAAACTAGCAACTAGGTTGTAATTTTCTATTGCCTACAAACTTCATAAATTCAGGTGTCCAAGTCGCTCATTAGTGTGAGAAACAAGTGCAGTAAGTTCAATCTCAAGTCAATTCGTGTAATAGAATTTGTACAAATTGTCTGTTGGGTTGAGAATCTCATTGACGAAAATCGAATTTCCTTTCTTTAAATCACAAACATAGAATTGGTTTAGCCAAAATTCAACAATATTATATGTCTTTGTTAATTGAGAAACAAAAAACAGATTGGCACTGAGATTTGGAACATGATAGATGTCAACAATCTTCCCATGTTGAAAGGTAACATCACTCTGACCAACAACATCTAGAGAAAGATCATCAACAATGCAGATTTTCCTCTCCTTAGATTCATCCAATCACGTGAACAAGGAGGCACCCTTGGCCATGTGATGAGTGCACCCAGAGTTGACTACCCATTCATTCTGCGCAGAATGAAACAACAAGGCTTGATAACTTTCGACTTGGAAGGTGAAATTATCAGTGTGTTGGTGTACAATGGACACGTGTCCTTCAAGGCATTTAACTTTCCCCTCTAAATCATCTCTCTTCTTAAAGAAAACTTTCTCCACGTGTATAGTCTTAAAATAGTATTGACATGTCTTCTTCTTTCGACTTCGCTAGGGGGCATCTGTCTATCCCTTAGGTTTCTGGTCGTGGTATGCAAGTTTCTATGCAGAGGCATCAAACCGTACTCTATCCCTGGGATCCATCTTTCTCTTCCCCTTGAGCAAGTGGGCTTGATGTTTACCAACAAGATTTCCTTCTTCAAGCAGTTTGTGTTGATCAGTAAGAAAAATACCACAGAAAGATTCAAAGGTGTAATCCTTACCATTTTCCTTGAGTTCTTGCTAGTTGGTGCAAAAAGTCAAAACGAATACGTTGAATTATGTTCTCAAGCTCATCAGGACCATCTCGAGGATTTTACCATCCTTCTTATGATAGTTCTTTCCACATTCACCCAATTTCAACTGGATTTATTTGACACACGCCAAATAGTCCTCCATTATGTCAAAGGAATGAGGATCGAGAGAGATCAACTCTTTTTCCAGTTGCATGGTGTGGGTCTTGTCAACTCAATCGAACAATGACTTTATCTTCCTCCAGACTTGATGAGGGAAGTCGATTCCAATGAGGTGAAATTGAATCTCCTGTGAGATATAGGTCATGATGATTCCTACATCCTCATCCTTCTTCCCATCAACAACAAACTTTGCATGGTCGTCTGTTGGATATGGAATCGCAATATTCATATATTTCCATGATCCTTTTCTCTTCAATAGGGTTTCCATATCTGGTGCCCGTACTACATAATTTAATCTGTTTAGAACAACAAGATCAACCTTTGAAGGCATATTCAATATATGGACAAAAACTATTATGTTTTAAAAGGTTCCCATCAACAAACCACCAACCCAGAGTGAATAACACAACACATCTGACTCAACAAGGTTTGCAGATAACAGGTCAAGTTTTTAAACCATCAACTCTAATACCATGTTGGTCGGGAATAGGGTGGAACATGACATGAAACATGAAATACATCACTATAGATAATCGAGGAGGAACAAAAAAATTTGAAGACAGACGTGGTGTCTAAAGACACCATTACAACACTTAAGCAAACACACTATGATTAGAACATCACAATGCATATTGGATCTTAATATCTCCATATGATATAAACTTGATCACTTGATCTCCATGATCAACATGAGGATAATGACTGAAGGGGTATACTATTTATAGCCTCAAGATCTAACCAACTTCCATAGAATTCAGAAGATCTTGTCCACATGTAACTGTCGATTGTTAGAGTTGGCTCTGCCAAATCCATGTTGTCAAGTCGGCTTGACAAGGATGCTCATCCTAACTGCATATGCATCCAACTCATAGTTGATTTCTGTGTTGGTAGATCCACCACCGGACTATCTTTGACTATTGGTCAATCGTTTGATCGATAGACATGTCGACTA
This sequence comes from Picea glauca, assembly GCA_000966675.3. NCBI lineage: Eukaryota > Viridiplantae > Streptophyta > Pinopsida > Pinales > Pinaceae > Picea > Picea glauca. Next base: position 14,238 of record JZKD02S0550815.1, read on the forward strand.
GTCAACCGACTGATGTAGTGTGTTGGTCGCTTTCCCAACCGACTGTATCCATATGTAGGTCGACCGCTCGACCAACTGAACCTAGGAAATGTGTGATGAACCATTAATGCTTGATGTTCCAACAGTAAACCACTTCCCAATTTGAATTTCCAACTCAACATCAACACCACGTCGGGGATTTGAATTAAAATATTTGGAGGTGTGATTTTCCCAAATCCACCCCTACAAAAGTACCCCATACCTATTTTCCTAGTGGACCAAGATTTGATGATACATGCAGAGATATTGATTTTCCCATCAATTCCTCCCACTACATGTAAATGTGTATTTACTTGTGGATTGTAGTGGATCATTTCTTATGTGTAGGTTGGAATGAAAGGTGGGCTACTCTATTTATACTAAATGCTCTCTTTGATCAAGCAACTATATCAAAATTACTTGTAAAATCGCTTCTAAGATGGAATATGTCCCGATAATCAAATTGATCATCGAACTAAACAAAGAGAACACTTACAATTGTTTAACATGTTGATTTCCACCATTTAACTTTTTCCCAAGAAATTATCCCAAACTCGCTTCCCATCTACCACATTTGTGCAAGGTCACACCCCTAAACTTTGAACTTCCTCTAGAAAATCTAGTACTTTAATGAGTAAGGACATAAATAAATTCTTCTTTTGTGATTTTACTCATCTCTGGATCACAATAAACATATTTGTTCAATGAAAGGTATTTAACCCGAATGTAAAATAATAGGTCTTGCAATGGAAACATTCTTTCTTTACCAACTTCATATCTTCCTCATAATCATCAATCTTAAAATTTAAATCATCATCTACACCTTTGAATTTGATGGTTTTCCTATCATATGGTTTGTGACAAATGGAAGAAAATTATTCGTGCATATAAATCATACATCATATAATTTGAAGTGTAAAGTGTAAAGTGTAAAAATTGGCTTTTTTTGTAGAGCTTAAAAAAACATAGATCACAATCATATAAAAGTTTACAATTCAAGCAGTCTAAAGGATTTACCTTGCTACTGCATGGGCAGTGTCAAATCCATCTTCATTTTATGATAAGGAAAAATATCATTTTAGAATTTTAGAATGCTCACATTTGATAAATGATTTCCGAATAAGAGAAACATTGCAACAAATATTTTAGTGAGTGAAGAGAATAGTCATTAAAATGAAAAGACAAGCCATAGTTAGTTCTATAAAAGTGTATGAAACTACCAAGTAATGTTGCAAGCTTAACAAATATTTAGAATTATAACCAAGAACTGGTGTTCTCCCTCCACTATGCATGTTTTGTATGAAGTAACAACAATAAGGAGAACACATTTATGTTCAATATAGTGTAATATTGATGTTAACTTATTATTAAATCTCACTTGCACTGTGATTACCATTCCAAAAGTCTTATTGGCCCTCTGTAAGTATGTCATTGACAATTTGTCACCCTTGTTACTAGATTATTTTTTGCATTACAAGGGCAATGGAAAACATCAATGTATTACAACCATGTGATGTTTATTTGAAGGACGATATAGATATCTCCACTTGTATGCATCTTGTATTACATGTATTCACAATTGTCTAAGAAATAAGGCTCACCTTCATTGTGGTTTACAATAATGTTTTATAATGTGGATTTCACTCCACACCTACATCATAAGCCTTAAAGATGGAATCGGGTCGGGTTGACGACAAAGTGGCCTTGTGATGTGCAAAGACCTTTAGGGTTTCCCACTTAATTTTATTTACTAATAATTTCTTGCTAAATTATTTGTAATAGAAAATCCTTTGAGTAAATGAGGTAAATTATTGGTCTTGATTATGGATTTTGATCCCTTCAAGAAAATTGAACCTGTGATCTTTCCAATTTTGAGGGAGAGATTCCATATATATCTCATGATCTCTTGAGCTAACCCTCAAAACTAAATCATTAGTAATTATCTTAAATATTTTTAAGAATTTCAAAGTAAAGATTAAATGTCATTTGAGAGAAAAATTACTTTTCGTATATAATATTATTAGTCCAATAAATCGTATAATTGCCCCTCCTAGAAATGTTAATAAAAAAATTTAAATTCAATAGTCATATGAATATTAATAAAACATTTCAACTTCAATCAACAATCTATGAACCATCATTTTCAATTTCAATAATCTATCCATGGACCATGAATTTCAAGGGGG
>JZKD02S0550837.1:0-16441 GCA_000966675.3 Picea glauca
AGCATTTATCTTCCAAAAAGTCTCCAAGATGAGTAATTCCATAGTAAAAATACTTGTTCCAACTGTCAGATGATGGGGCTTCTTCTTCTAACATGTTTTAGGGGTTGTAGAAAGTGTTTTCATGGTGTCGTTCGATGTGCGACACTTAGGAAAAGTGAATGCAACACTTATGACACTTGCGACAATAAAAGTGCGACACTTGCGATACTTATGACACTTGTGACAATGAAAATGCAACATTTACGACACTGTCGAAGTGAGGAATTTTGATGTGTAATAGATTGCCCCCCAAAGTGTGAACTCATAAGATGAATGTTGATGGACAAAACACTTTGCAGATTATTCAACTCCATACCGTTTCTTCGAAGATACAATGTGGATCCACCCCTTTATGACCTGACTTGATCATAGCCACAGAACAATACATAGTGGAGCTACTGTTGGGAACCAAATACAAAAATAGAATAAAAACCTCAGAATAAGTACTCAACGCCTTGATAAAGAGAGAAATTCATATAATAAGCCTCTTCGATGGGGAAAACTCCTTATACATCATATGAATTCACCCATACAAGATTATTCCAAATGAAAATGTCTCCTTGGTATATATAGGAGACTAGGAGGTACAATTACAACTAATGGCCCCAAGACAACATACAAAAAATAACAATACTAATGGAATATGACCCAATTAAGGGGTAATGTGCCACTATATAGGGATTAACATGCCCCTCCACTTCAGAAAAGTGTTGTCCACAATGCTTGAGTAATTATGGATGCTTATGTATAAAAGTCTAATCTTCCCAAGTGGAATCTTCAGCAGGTAGTTTCTTCCACTTAATGAGATACTCTGAAATGGATCTATTCCTCAGCTGGCGAATTCTTGTGTCAGTGATAGATTCAGGCTCCAATATGATTTTTCCTTCCTCATCAAGTTCTGACAATATAGTTTGAACTAGGATCTTGTCACCTATAACCTTCTAGGTAATTGTACTGGCTCTGAAAGGATGAGAGAGTGCAAAAACGTGTGTGTATGTTGTTAGTCTATCAACAATCACCATGATGACACTCTTTCCTTTAGACTTTGGTAAACCTTTGATGAAATCCATGGAAACCTCCTTCGAATGCTGACTTGGGATGGCTAATGGTTGTAAAAGACCTAGGGTCTTAATTGTTTCCACCTTATTTTGTTGGAAAACCAAAAATTCTGCCACAAACCTTTGAACATCAGTTTTAAGGCCATCCCAAAAAGATTCCTTCTTGATTCAGTGATAGGTTTTAAAAAATACCGAGTGCCCTCCTACTTGAGAGGTGTGCAATTCCAAAAGTACCTTTTGTTTGAGTTGGGAGTTCTTACATAAATATAAGAGATATTTGCACCATAGTGAATGATTTTTCCATGTAAATGTATATGATGCACTGTAATCCTACTGTAACCTTTGAATGAGAGTCCACACTTTTTTGTCATTCTTCCATTCATCCCTTGCTTCTGTTATCCAATCAGTTTGGATGATTGAGATAGCACAAAGAAAGGCCTCAACATAGTCATCCTTTCTTGAGAGTGGATCTACCACAAAATTTTTCTTCCAAAATCATAACCCAACATCTTGGTCACCCATTTTTGTTGTTCTTCTGAAGATAGTCTTTGTTCCAAGAAGTATTTAAGACTGTCATGATCTATTTTGACCTTGAAGTGCCTCCCTATTAGGTAAGGGCACCATTTCTTCAATTCATGTAGTATCTCCATCATTTCATTCTCATAAATGGGTTTGCCTAATTCCTTTCCCTTGAGTGACCATCTTTCAAAAGAAAGGGACCTTCCTTCTTGCATTAGAACAACACTAATGCCATTTCTTGAGGCATCACATTCTACAATAAAGGTTTTTGTGAATTCTGGTGTGGTCAATACATGATCTTTGCACATCACCTCTTTAAGTTGTTCAAAATCTTGAGTTGCCTCTAAAGTCCATGAAAATGCATCCTTCTTAGTTAATGTCGTTAAAGGTGTTGCTGTTCTTCTATAGTTCCGAACAAACTTGTGGTAGTAACCTATCAAACCCAACAATCCTCTAATATTATTCAATGTTTTGGGAATCAACTAGTCCATCATGGCCTTAATCTTGTTAGGGTCTACCTTGACACCTTCATGAGATACAATATGACCCAAATACTCTACCTCCTTCACCCCAAAGAAACATTTGGATGGTTTTGCATATAGTTGTTGCTCCTTTAGTAGTTGTATCACCCTGTCAACATGTCGAACGTGATCCTCCCAAGACTTGCTATAGATTAGTATATCATCAAAAAATACTAACACAAATTTTAGAAGGAAGGGCTTGAAAATAGAATTGATCAACCTTTGGAATGCGGAAGGTGCATTCGTAAGGCCAAAAGACATGACCAAAAATTCATAATGACCTTCATGAGTTCAAACTGATGTTTTCGAGATATCTACTTCCTTCATTCTAATATGATGATACCCTAAACGAAGATCCAACTTTTTGAAGTATATTGCTCCATGTAGTTCATCTAACAATTCATAAATGACGAGAATGGGAAAATTATCTTTAATGGTGATCTTGTTGAGTTCTCTATAATCTAGACACAAACGCCATGAGCCCTCTTTCTTGAGTACCATTACCACTGGTGCAAAGTAAGAAATTTGGCTAGGTCTAATAATGCCAACCTCTAACATTTATTCAACCATATGCTCAATTTCACTCTTCTAGGCATAAGGGTATCTGTAAGCCCTGATGTTAGGAGGAACACTCCTAGGAATTAGGTGAATACCATGATCATGATTGCGAGTGGGTGGAAGACCTCTAGGAATATCTTCAAATACTTTGGAATGCTTATCAATGATCCCTTCGAGATCTAGCATAATATATGGCTTAGATGTTTGAACATCTAGTGAGCATAGTTGTACAATTAAACCTTGATGCTCCTTTTCAATAATTTTGTCATACCATTAGAGCTTATCACCTTACTGGGTTTCCCTGTGATACCCTTAACTCAATCTCCTTTCCTTCCAATGAAAATTTCATGAAAAGTTCTTGAAAATTAAAAGCCACTATTCCCAATGATTGTAACCATTGGACTCCTAGTACAACATCAACACCACCCATGGGTATAACAATCATTGGAATATTCATTACATATTCCCTGATAGTACGATTGATATTATGGAAATTTGCCGAGTAATTGACAGTTCCTACATTTGCAATCATTACTTGAAACTCTGGCGCTGGATATATAAAGAAATTGAGAGCTTTGGATAATTTATAGTGAATGAAATTATGAGTACTACCAGAATCAATTAGGACTATTACCTTTTTCTTTTTGATATATCGTTCGATCTTGAGGGTTTGAGGAGTGCTAATTCCATCCAATGCATTACATGATATGGTGTGAGTCAACTCTTCATAATAAATCTCTTCTACATTTTCATCTTGAGATGGTTCTTGTTCTTCTTCGTCTTCACAATCTATGTAGAATCATTTCTTCTCACCACACTTATGTCCCTTACTGTACTTGTCACAATTAAAGCATAATTTTTTTTCTTTTATTTCCTCCAATTGTTGAGGTGTCAACCTTATAGGTTGAGGTGGCTTAGAAGAAGGAACATTATTCTCTCGATAGATCTTAGGAGTGGTCCTTCTAGTAGCCATGGCCATATTTTTACTTTCAACATTTCTCGCCACCCTGAACGCATTCTCCAATGATTTGGGTTCCCAAAGGTGAACCTCATGTTGAATTTTATCCTTTAAAGTTCCTATGAATACATGAATCATGTGCTCATCTAGAATATATGCTACCTTTATATTCAATCTTTGGAAGTTCTCAATGTGCTCTGCAACTGAACCCTTTAGCTTGAGATTTATCAATTGGATGAAGAAAGCATTTCTCCTTGTATCCTCATAGTGTGCTATCATTTCTTCCATGAAAATTGTCCAAGTGACAAGTGATTTATGAGAGAAAAGACATAGATACCACACAAATTGATTGGGTTCTAAATATAAAGACGTAATTCATACTTTTTGTGTGTGTGGAACATCATGTAGATCAAAGAACGACTCCATATGGAGTATCCATGTGATTGTATCCTTGCCATCAAACTTCCTCATATCAATCTTAGGAAAGTGGTTGGTCTTCAACCAAAAGTTGGAGTTTCTCCAGTCTTGATTCATCTTCCTTTTTTCCTCATCATGATTTCATGGGATACATTGTCACTTTCAGGTGGCCTCTCTATTAGAAACTTTTTCAATCCTTCCACGATATCCCCTTTTAAGCCATTAATCTTAGTATCCATTATCGTTTCCAGCTTAGCTTCAGTTAAATCCATCATCCCTTGTAGTTCATCTTTTGTTTTTCCTTCTTTGTAAATAATTTATGTCCCTGTGCATTTCTTCACCTTCATTAAGAGTCCAAGTAGTGTTTTCTGAAGTCTTATTTGGTGTAGAAGTTCCCTTTTGTGGTGGCATGTTGGCCAAGTATCTCTGAAAGGTAGGAATTCCTAATTAGATTAGGTAGAGGTCCTCACAAACAAGGGAGTGTCAGGTTTTCTAGCTCTCTGATATATGTGTGGGGTCCAACAATAATACTCGAACCAATATCTCAAGGCAATAACTAAGGAGGCATAACCATTCCCTTAGCCGTATTATCCGATTACCGAGGTACTAGAGATTGATCTCCTTGAGTGTTGTTCTTGATGTACTATAGCAACAAGATGGCTAAAAGGTTAACTCGGTAAGTCTCAGGATTTTATGGGGTCTCCCGATATATGCTAGGTACATGGGAGATCAAATCCATATTATTTTTATCTAATGCGTAATCGTTTGAAGGGGGCCTTCTGATATACTCTAGGTACGTGTAATAACCACACAATCCCCGGGTTGTAGCGTTTACCGGTTACGACAACTCCTACATTTAGAGACGCCAGAACACGTTTGTACCTAAAAAAAAACCTAAGTTTCTCTCAAATTTATGTGATACTCCTTTTATCCCACTTTATTATACTTTTTGAATCACCTCAATTGGATCTTCTAGTAAAATGATTTGCAAAATTACAAAAAAACAACGCACCTTTTAAACCCTGATTTGGAGGTTGTTCTGCTAGCTGAACTTTATTTTGTTGTATCTTTACTTTAGCCCTTCTAGGTATGCAATTTCCTTCTGTAGTTATCTGATGTTTCCTCTCTGCAATTCCACAAGTCTGATTAAAATTGGATGTGCCAAGTGGAAGTTATGGTGACTTCCCCACGCCTTGCTGATTTTTGGCCTTTCCACGAGAGCATACTTTTAAAGCATTCCTAGTGCACAATATATGATATCTTATTCTAAAACTTGCACCAAAAATACTACAAACTGTCCACTATCCAATGAAACTGATATCACTTAATTTGGATACTCACTAAAGAATATATCATTGTTTTATCTAGAACACCTATTTGAGACTAGATAATATGACTAGTCAACTACCCTAGCTTACATAGGGTGTATCTCCACAATTAGGATGAAACAAAATATGCAACTTTTAAAACAGATAGCTTGATAATTATTCTAAATATTCTCCACGTTTCATGGTCTGAAGAATGGCAGAAAAAAATTTATAGTGAAAATTATGCTATGACTGAATTCATGATGATTCAGAAACCCGATCTTCCATAGACTATATCTCCGAATGTATAAAACCCCAGAAGTTTATATTTTAACCACAAGTAATTTGATCCATATACTAAATATCCCCCAGGTATTTCCTTCAGAAACATCTAATAAAAAATGTTATATCAAAAATTCCAAGCTGTCTCAAATGCAACAACAAAACCCGAAGACCTTGAGCTTTGGATACCAAATGTTAGGAACCAAAATAGAAATAGCATAAAAAATTCAGAATAAGTATTCAACACCTTGATAAAGAGAGAAATTTAGATAATAAGCCTCTTTGAGGGGGAAACCTACTTATACATCATATGGATTCACCCATAAAAGATGATTCCAAATGAAAATGTTTCCTTGGAACATATAGGAGACTAGGAGGTACAATTATAACTAATGGACCCAAGTTGGTATAAATAAAATAAAAATACTAATGGAATATGCCCCAATTAAGGGATAATGTGCCACTATTTATGGCTTAACAACTACGATGTGATAAGAACATAGCCACAAACCAATACATAGTGGATATATGTTAAAACATGGATATTAGTCGAATAATCTCCATTGCAACCTGGGTAAAGTGTATATGCAGATGAATACTCAACCCAGGGTCTTCGTCCCGATCCTATAATAATATGATTTTGTTCATGTGAATATATGGTTTTGATGTCAAACACGACATAAACCACTTGATTGTCGTCTTTGAGGTATACCGTTAACAAGTGCGAGAGAAATCACTATTGATGATGATGATTCTCAAGGTAATTTAAAGTACAATCCAATGAATGTGAATAATGAGGTGAAGTCGAACACTCTTGGAATCAATCGTTTAGGGGTTATTAATGTATACCCACTTCCGAATGTGAGGCATCCTGCTATTGAGGCCTGCAGGTCCCAAGGTACTGATGTGTTCCTAAGTCTATTTCCTGGATAATTTGCTGATTTCGACAGGAAAAGACTCGTCAAATGAGAGAATTGATGTATCCCTCATCAATCGACACAAAACTCGTCACAGAAAAGTGATAAGATATAGTAGATAAAAATGGACTGACATGGGTATGGGAATTAGTAATATTGTAGATGGTTGACTTTTGAGGTGAGGACTTCCATTGAACACTGAGGCACGACATAAGACTTGACAACATAGACTCAGGGTGGAGCAAAACATAATGCAACGAGTATTGGGGAACTCTTTGGATGGGCCAAAGCAGTATAAAGACTCATAGGATTGGTTCAATGGAGAGGATAATGGATTATCCAAGTGTATGGTGAGGTGAAAACAAGTTTAGTATTCAAGGGCGACCATAAGAGTTTCCTTAAAAGATCTCAAGAAACTTGACACACTTCCTTCAATGATTCTCCCATCCAGATAGATGAGTACCTATTTTTCGTTTAACGAGCTTAACACATGCTTGATATAACTCACCTTCAGTAAGTTCCTCTTCCTTTATTTAACGAACTAGAAGAAGTAAGGATTCGTCCCTAGATGGATCGCTAATTTATGTTACAGAAATATTCCCATGTGGACATGTGAACTTTCCCTTGGATTACTGCTCCCTCTATGAAGATAGAAAATTACATTTGGACACTACCATTCCTATAGATTCATTTTGTCCATTGAAAAAGAGAGAGGGAGAGGGAAGTATGGTGTACCTCATTTATGACATTTGTCCAAGCTTCTCCAATATACAAGTTCCAATCAATACCTACAATGGAAAACAAGAAACAAACGACTATCTCCTACTCTAATGGATTAGGCAAAATCAATTTATCTATGAAAATTAAGACAACCATAGACAAGCACACGTAAACACATACTTGAAGGAAATAGGCCAAGTATATTAATGAGAACTCAAAAGGAAACTTACAATCTTCCTATGATGTTGCAACAACTTCTCCAAGTCCTCCTCGTCCAACTCTTGCTCAAAAGATCCACAATCAAAATAACAATGCTTTGCTGATTTTTCCTCCTTTTTACCATGGAAATGCCTCCATTTATAGGCTTTGAGAGGCTCAACCACCTTGAGTGTATTTGGAAATGGTTGAGTATATGGCTCCATTAATTGTGATATATTCCTTAGATGCAGCCCTGTAGTTAGATTCGAGCCAAACTAATAGAATCCATCCATAGATGTCTTTAGAGGAAAGTGGGATTTCCTCCAAGATTCCCTCAACCAACTCAGCTGATCCAGGTGGATATTGGTGACCACCCACCTATTCCAACTGGCTGCTCTTGACAATTTTTAGTTCAACATGTTCTTCTGTACTTATTTTTAATTGTGGTTCTACACTTCTGGGGATGTTTGAATCCCTACACATCTTCTAGGTGGAGACTAGTGGTCACCCACCTAATCCAACTAGATTATTTTGGAAATTTTCATATCAGCACATATTTCTGTACTTCCAGGTCCTTTTTGGGGCCCTAAACAGTGTTTTTTTGGCTTTCCACAGTCAAACTGTAGACGAAGTCAGAGTTCGACGACATAACATGTAGTTCTCTAAAATACCTTTCCAATAGGATATCAAGTGCTTAAAATGGAGGTCATATGCAAAATTTACGATCCCTGGAAGTTGAGATACCAACTTACCCAATGGGGCCCACATAACTTTTGGTGTTTCATCTCCTAGGGTTAGGTTTTTGGATGTCTAGGGTTTTGGAAATCATGAGTAATGTTAAAAAGGCCTTTGGAGCCTCATTGTAATCATTCTTCTCAGACGGATGCACGTAGCAACCACATCTCTTCTCAAAGATAACTACCACCATTCGAGAAAGTTGTTTCCAGTTCTGCAGTTTTACAGTTTCAACATATTTCATTTATTCAATATAATTTATTGTTCACTAGATATCTATTGTTGTTCTCTGTATCTATGTGTTATTATATTCAGTTTGTTAGTCAGTTCATTCCGCTCATAAATCCGGATAAGTGGTATCAAAGTGGTCTTCTCTTCATTTATTTTTCTTCGTGTATGTCCCTGACAAGATCTGGGTACAAGAAGTTGGGACTCGAACCAGTCGAGCATTTGCAAGATCGGTCACACCGAGCCAGAAAACAACCCATGGGGGACGTAAATAAAGATAATGGATCAGGATATCCTTTTAAAATGTTGCTCGAAGAATCCATTATGCGATAAATGAACTAAATGATGGAAAACTTTACAAAGAGCCTTTGGTGGTTTCCTAGAGGAGAAGCGTCTTCATCGAGCAGCCATGCAACCCCCTTCAAGTTACAGGTAAATTTTGATATTCCATTATTTGAAGGACTGGTAGATGCAAATGTTGTAGATAAATGGTTAAATATGCTCGAAGGATATTTTTTGGTCCACAATTTTTCCGATAGGGAAAATATTACTTTTGCACTCCTCAAGGCCATCCCCCATGTTAAGGACCGGTGGGATACTTACTCTAAGAAAAGGGACATAGAGGAATATGAAATATTTGCGGTCGACCCCACATGAGATTCATTCAAGGATGTTATTAAATAACAATACTACCTTGTTGGAAGCTACAAGGACCAATACACAAGATGGATTGCCTCGTGTCAGGAAAGGGACCAAACAATACCATATTTCACCAATATTTTCCATACCCTGCACACCAAATTGGGTATCAAAGACTCTGAACAACATCTGGTGCTCAAATACCGTGACTGTTTGCATAGATACATTAAAATAGAAATTGAGTTTCTAGACATCGCATCATTGGGTATGACTTATATATATGCTGTCAAGATCGAGAAGAAATTTAAGCAGAAGAGGCGAGAGTTTGGATCTGCAAACTCCTCATAGACGAAGCAGGAAAAAGGTGACCCCAACCCACACAAAAAGGGACATATCAAATATGGCCACTCTCAGGACAACCGGTCAAGGCTGCAACACAAGGAGAGTAATGAGAAGTTGAAGGACCTAGGAAAATGGTGTGAATACCATAAAATCCATTGGCAGAAGAATGTCTCTCCAAGCAGTCACTCATGGTCGAGATGAAATCTTCTCAGTTAGAGGACTATTCTGAGTCCAAATCAAATCCAGAAGGAGGGACGCAAATTATCGATGCTGAACCCAGTTCCACTGTCTCTACCACCAAAGTTCAGCCAAGTGAACCAGAAGAACCAGAGGAAGGGAAATGCCTCTTTCACTCAAATATGTGGGTAAAGGAGGCTCCACTTCATTTCATTGTCGATAGAGACAATCAGAAGAACCAGATCTCAGTAGAGGTCATCAAGCGGCTGGACGTGCCGACAACACCACACCCACAACCCTACACCATCAGATGGCTTCTCGAAGGAAGAGGTCTTTGTGTCAGCCAATAGTGTCGTTTTCTCTATGGCATCAAGTCTTTCAAATATAAGGTATTGTGTGATATTGATCCCCTTGAAGTTTTTGATGCTATTTTAGGACAACCATATTTGTGGAAGTGACATGATGTGTATGAGTCTAGACCCTGCATTGTTATTATTACTTTGGGTAGACAATTGTATAGGATACCATAGGTAGCTCCAACTACTTCTATTTCTATAATCTTTGCTAAGCAATGCAATAAGGTCATTTCATAGACTGAGAAGTTCATCTTCTTTTCGATTCATCCTCATAGTAAGAAGAAGGTCTCCATCACATCCATGGCCTCTACACAAAGCCTCTCTTTGTAGTAGAAGCAAGTGGATGGGATTGTGGACGAGTACAAAGACATCTTCTCCTCATCCACTGGGCTACCGATGCATTGCCAAGTCAAGCATCCAATTGATCTAACCCCAAGTGCACCTCTTCCTAATGGACTAGTCTATCATCGCTCGCTAATGGAAAATGAAGAAATCAAGCATCAGATCCAAGAGATGCTTCAAAAGGGGCACATCAGACCCAACTCCTCCCCTTGCAGAAGCCTGATTGTACTGGTGTAGAAGAAAGAGGGGACCTAGTGGCTCTGCATTGATTGCAAAGCATTAAGCAAAATCACAGTCAGGAAATGGTACCCAATTCCTAGAATTGATGACCTTCTTGACCAAATCAAGGGGGCAGAGTTCTTCAACAAGATTGACCTAAAGTCTAGCTACAACTAGGTTCCCATCAAACCAACTGATGTATGGAAGACAACTTTCAAATCTAAAGAAGGTCACTTAGAATGGCTGGTCATTCCCTTTGGCTTAACAAATGCACTAGTCACTTTCATGAGGTTGATGGATGATGTATTGAGACCCTTCACCAAATATTTTTTGGTGGTATATTTGGATGACATCCTCATCTTCAATAGAACTTGGGAGGAGCATATGCAACATATTCAATAGGTTTTGAGAACTCTGCAACAACACAAGCTATATTCCAACTTGGAAAAATGCTCATTTGGCATGAACAATGTCCAATACTTGGGATACATTGTTGATGAGCATGGGGTACATGTTGATTCAACTAAGATCCAAGTTATCCATGACTGACCAGCCCCGACCACACTAACCGAACTTCAAATCTTCTTGGGAATGTCCAAATTCTACTGGCGGTTTGTGTTGGGATTCTCTCATATTGCATGGGCCCTCATCCAAGTGACCAAGGGAGGTGGTAGGGAAAAGTTCGCGTGGGGGAAGGAACACCAATGAGCATTTGATGATCTGAAGCATTTCTTGTGCTCAACTCCATTACTCTCCTTACCCGATCTGTAACAACTATTTGAGATTGAGACTGATGCATATGACTATGCTGTAGGCGTAGTTCTTACTCAAGATGGTCATTCGATAACATACCATCATGAGGCACTCTCAGATATTGTCTGGAAATACCCCACCTATGATAATGAAATTTATTCCATTGTACAAGCCTGTTGTCAATGGAAACATTACATTATGGGAAAGGATACAATCATCCACATTGATCACAAGCTTCTGCAATTCATACAGACACAGGGGAAGTTGTAGAATGACCACCATCAGAATTGGTCCACCTACCTACAACAATTCCATATCAACATCAAGTATAAGACAAGGAGCACAAATCATGTTGCCGACTACCTCAATCGACCTCCCATGGCTGCAGTCACCACCGTGCTCCATTTCTGTGGCCACGAGGCATTTGAGTGGCCCCAACTTTATCAACAAGATCCAGACTTCGCCACCATCTATAAACTCTTGGTTACATGCACGAATGGCACTGATTTTTACATTCATGATAGAATGTTATTCCATTGGGCCATCTCGGTGTTCCTGCAAGTGAGCATGCAAATATGATTTGGGAGGCTCACTATAGTCGAATGGCAAGACATTTTGGTGTGGAGAAAACTGTGGCCTTTCTACATAAACATTTCTATTGGCCAAAATTTTGATAGGACGTTAGTAAGTATATCAAATCTTTCACTGCCTATTCCATTTCCAAGCCAACCATCAAAACACAAGGCTTATGCACCCCTCTTCCTACTCCTGAGAGGCCTTGGGAATCCATCTCGATGGATTACATGTTTTTCCTTCCATCCACCAAGCAAGGAAATGATTTTGTATTTGTGGTAGTTTATCGGTTTTCGAAGATGGCCATCCTAGCCTATAAAAAGAGCATCACAATGACAAATACTTCCAATATTTTCTTCGAATGAGTGTGGGTCCATTTTGGGATACCACAGACCATCATCTCCGATCGAGACAACAGGTTCCTCAACACATTTTGGTCGAGTCTTTGGTCACTATTGGACACCAAGATCACTAAATCCACTGCTTTCCACCCCCAAACCGATGACCAAAAAAAGGTTGTCAATCGAATGATTGTGCACATCCTGTGCATGTACAAATCTAAGAATCCACGTACATGGGATGAACGTCTTCCCTATGTTCAACACAACTACAACATGGCTCTCCATAGCCCCACCAACCATAGCCCATTTCAGGTGGGGATGGGATTCCAACCCTTGGGTCCCATTGATGTTGCACTACCTCTTGCAACCACATAGGTAGAATCTTCCCATGTTCAGTATGAGGCCGACAAAGCCACCATATTCATTGAGTGGATTCAACACATCTTCCAACAGGTCCATGAGATTTTGCAGAAATCCAATTCTAAGTACAAGAAACGTCATGATCAACATAGGGCACTGCACCATTTTTAGGTGGGATACAAGGTCTGGTTACATTTGCAGAAAGATTTCCTTATAGGGCCCCATTGGAAGCTCCACCCACTTTGCAATGGGTATTACACTATCACCAAGGTTGTGTGTAACAATTCTTTTGAGATCAATACTCAAACCTTCCTTGGCTTGCACCCAGTGTTCAATGCGAACCTCCTTCGGCCATATTTTCCACCATTATTGGACACCTCAGAGATCATAGAACAACTGACACCAACATAGCTCAACCCTAACTGCATGGAACAAGAATCCATTGATCAGATAGTGGACACACAAGTCAAGGGAACTTGCCAACAGATGATCCAACTTTATCGGGTTGTCAAGGCATGAAAAATCCTACACAAAGGAAAGTGGCTCACCTTGGGCCAAATTCAACAAAAGTTTCCTCACCTGATGGGAGAAATCAACACAATGGAGAAAATTGCTTCCTAAGGGGGAGGACTAATCCAGGTGGATATTGGTGGCCACCCACCTATTCCAACTGGCTCCTCTTGACAATTTTTAGTTCAACACGTTCTTCTGTACTTATTTGTAATTGTGGGTTCTACACTTATGGGGCTGTCTGAATCCCTACACATATTCCAAGTGGAGACTGGTGGCCACCCACCTAATCCAACTTGATTATTTTGGAATTTTTCATGTCAATACATCTTTCTGTATTTCTAGGGCTGTTTTGGGGCCCTAAACAATGTTTTTTTGGCTTGCCACAGTCAAACTGAAGGAAGAGTCAGAGTTTGACAACATAATCTGTATTTCTCGAGAATACATTTCCAACGGGCTATCACGAGCCTAAAAAATAGGTTGTATGCAAAAGTTACAAACCTGATAAGCTGAAGTACCAACTTACCCAACGGGGCCCACATAAATTTTGGCGTTTTATCTCCTAGGGTTAGGTTTTTGGATGTCTAGGGTTTTGGAATTCATGAGTAATGTTAAAAAGGCCTCTGGAGCCTCATTATAATCATTATGCTTATATGGATGCACGTAGCATCCACATCTCTTCTCAGAGATAACTACCACCATTCGAGCAAGTTGTTTCCAGTTCTGCATTTTTACAGTTTTAGCTTATTTCATTTATTCAATAGAAGTTATTGTTCACTGGATATCTGTTGTTGGTCTCCGTATCACTGTGTTATTGTATTCAATATATTATTCATTTTGTTCCACTCATAAATCCATATCATCATCTCTCCCTTAAAGTGGACAACAAAGCACTGCAACACCCCCTGAGATGGACAAGGAGCACTAACGCTCCCTATGCATGAGCATGGGAGCGTTGATCTTCCAAAAAGTCACCAAGATGAGTAATTCCATAGTAAAAATACTTGTTCTGAATGTTAGATGATGGAGATTCTTCTTATAACATGTTTTAGGGATTGTAGCAAGTGTTTTCATGGTGTCATTCGAGATGCGACACTTAGGAAAAGTGAATGCGACGGTTACGACACTTGCAACAATAAAAGTGTGATACTTGCAATACTTACAATAATGAAAGTGAAACACTTGTGACACTATCGAAGTGAGGAATTTTGATGTGTAACAATAGGTGCTTTTCACTATCCCTTTAGGAATTATGACCAATGTTATTTTTTTGATACGAAAATTGCTTATTATGGTCATTTTTTCCATTAAATAATCTCAAATATGTTGAAATATAGAGTCCAAAATGTCATTTTGATAGGTGTAGGTGCTTTCCTCCATCCATTTAGGAATTATGACCAATGTTAATTTTTTGATAGGAAAATCGCTTATTATGGTCATTTTTGCCATTAAATAATCTCAAATATGTTGAAATATAGAGTCCAAAATGTTGTTTTGATAGGTGTAGGTTCTTTCCAAATTCCACCATTGATCACGACAAAACACAATGTAGTCAAATAAAATAAAAAACTCAAACAATTTTTAATGAAATGATCCAGAATAATCTCAATATTCTCAACAATAGATAAAATCTCTCCCTTGTACCTCCAAAAAAATGAAATTGAGGAAGTGAATGTTGTGGGGTAGTGGACAGCTGTAATACCTTTATTTTGACCGGGCCTAGAATGTATTGTCTTAGATTATATACAAATTGTAAATGTGTGGTTATAACGACAAGAATAAATCCACTCGAGCTTAAATAACGGACCCCATATGTTAATGATGTAAATATGCTAATATAAATTCCTAGGGTGAAGCTCAAGACCAGGGCTCGACTAGTGAATGGATAGGAAACTAGATGATGTGAACACACTTATATGGATTATTTGGTATGCTTGTGATGGTAATACCAAGTCATTTCAATATAAATGTTGGAATATAATATATAATGGTACAAGATGGTTGTGGAGAACATGATAGGAGCTTTGATTCCATTGGAGGGAAGAGGAAAGGGGGCATATGAGAAAGTAAATCCTTTATTTCCGAATGTCAACCTTAGATCTCATCTCTTTTCTACCATGTGCCTTAAATGAATCCATCACCTCCATTGAATTATAAAACCAATTATTGAATGCATGTAAGAGGTTGGTGGGTGAAGCCTTCTCACGTAGTTATGGAAGTGTGCTCGATATGTATAATCTCATGTGGAAGTGTAAGAGTAATTCATTCTTATATCAAACAAAATTTCAACTATCATTTCTCACTCCCCTCTGTCATTTCCATTCATTACCTTCATACTACCATTCTCATATTTGTGCTCTACATGGCCCATGTTGTGTTATCTATTGCCAACTATGAATTAATATGGAAATTGACCAGATCAACATTGTGAAGGGGAGATTACATACCTTGGATGAAAGATAGATGGTTGTACGTGAAGATAGAGGTTGGGAAAGTTAATAATCCTTCACCCCCTATGTAGTTGTTTCTCTTTGGGTGCTTGAGAACAAAATATTATTCTTGCAAGAAACTCCCATAAATCATGCATCAAGTTGGGCTCTTTTTTCCCACACTGAAGTGCATTGGAAGGAAAAATATTCTTGAGGGACTATGAAGAAAATAAAGGGATGACCTTCCTTGTTTTGTGTGAGGTAGTGGAGAGAATGCCATGTCTATTTCATGGTTGGGTGAGATGCTTGTAATGATTTTTAGTGTGCAAATTGGTTAAACATGAGAGAAAATGGATTGGGTTAAGTGATCCAAAAGCTTTTAGCTTGGTTCTTCCACTTTGGTGGTCTCATAGCTCAACTTGAGGTGGTTTTTACATTGGGTATCTATGTTTGGGTGGAAATTACTCTTATGCAACCAATTTCTTCGAATCTCTTCTGTTAAAGGATACGTGTTCTATTTTTGTTTGTGAATATATGTAGTTAATGCTAATTTTTGTTATGGAAATACATGTGTTTTTTATGTTGTGTGTGATTATGCTTGAATATGGTCATGCGAATTTGGTTGCCATTAATTAATCCATGTTTTTTTATTTCCACTACATTTTAGTTATTTCCCATATGCATGCATTTATTTTAATACTGGTCCTATATGGGAGACGTTCTCTCTTGGTGTTGTGGAGATATGGTCTCCAATGATCGAAATTTGAAAACCTTGATTTGTGGCTATTCGTTTCATGGCTGAAATTGTTGGAAATGGACACCACAACAATGGACATGAGAAACCATTATGGCCATTTTCCTCCACTATTTCTATAAACTCCCAATTTCCGTGCTTGAGCATTTAAAAATGAATCACAAAAACCCAACCACCCAATTTCAAAGG